>JASCZI010060804.1:3262-16299 GCA_036250425.1 Stylosanthes scabra | reverse complement strand
AATCTGAAGCGTCACACATGATTTCAAATGGTAGGTTCCAATTTGGCCCTCTGATTATCAGGGCGGTTGTCAATGCAGTCTTGAGTGTGTTGAATGCTTCGATACAATTGTCGTCAAAGTGGAACTCCACCTCGTTGCGCAACAAATTTGAGAGTGGAAGTGCAATTTTGCTGAAATCCTTTATAAACTTCCTGTAAAACCATGCATGTCCAAGGAACGAACGTATCTCCCGTACCGTGGTGAGGTAAGGCAAACTAGATATGACATCAATCTTAGCAGGGTCGACAGTTATGCCAGACTCCGAAACAACATGCCCTAACATTATTCCTTGGTTAACTATAAAATGACATTTTTCAAAATTGAGCACAAGGTTTGTGTCGAGGCATCTTTTTAATACTTTAGCCAGGTTATTTAAACACTTATTGAAAGAAGTTCCATATACACTGAAGTTATCCATGAAAACTTCCATGCATTCTTCGATTAGATTCGAGAAAATGCTACTCATACACCTTTGGAAAGTTGCAGGAGCATTGCATAGTCCAAAGGGCATTCGCCGATAGGCAAAGGTGCCAAATGGACAAGTAAAAGTAGTTTTTTCTTGGTCCTCAGGGTCAATGTGTATTTGGAAGTATCCACTATATCCATCAAGAAAACAGTAGTGTGTTTTACCTGCTAATCTGTCGAGCATCTGATCAATGAATGGTAGTGGGTAGTGATCCTCCCTGGTGGATTGATTTAATATTCTATCGTCAATGCAGACCCGCCATGAATTCTAAACTCTAGTAGTGACTAACTGATCATCATCTTTCTTCATCACTGTCACCCCAGACTTCTTTGGAACCACTTGAACTGGGCTTACCCACTCGCTGTCTGAAATGGGGTATATTATTCTTGCCTGTAACAGTTTGGTAACCTCCTATTTTACTACATCCAAGATGGTGGGATTTAATCTCCGTTGCGGCTGTCTTACTGGTTTTGCATCGTCTTCCAGATAGATCCGAAGAGTGCAGGTTCGCGGGTCAATGCCCTTAATATCTGCAAGACTCCAGCCAATAGCTTTCTTGTGTTCCTTCAACATGTCAACAAGCAGTCATTCCTCCGCGTAGAGAGTTCCCCTGATATTATCACCGGTAATTCCTCATTCTTTCCTAGGAACGTATATTTGAGGTGTGGTGGTAAAGGTTTTAGAGTGGGGCTAACTTCTTTTTCTAGCTTCGTCTCGTCTGATAGTTGCTTGATAGCTTCTTCATTGCTTCCACTTTCTTCCTCTTCCGGTTGATCAATTTCTGCAACAAGTTCATCAATTATATCATACTGTAGTCGTGTATGTTGGGGAAATGGCGTCCTTTGCCGATCATGGATACTAAAAGTAACGATGTCTTCTTTGTTAGAAAATGAGAATGTGCCAGCAAATGCATCAAGTTTGAATATGGATGTCTTGAGGAACAGCCTTCCCAACAAGATAGATGTCTGCTTCCTCATGTTGTCATGGGTATATCTAGGACGTAAAAATCCACCGGGTATACAAGCTTATCAAATTGTAAGAGCATGTCCTCGGCCTTCCCTTTCATTGAGGTGATACTTTTGTCTGCCAAGACGAATTTGGCGTCAGATGGTTTGAGAGGGTCTAGATGAAGTGTTTCATAAATTGACAGAGGAATGATGCTCGCACAATTTCCAAGATCACACATGCAATCTCTGAGTGTCACGTCCCCGACTGCGCATATGACCAAATATGGTCTTGGATCTTCATATTTCTTGGGCAACTCATCTGGATGGTATGGTATGAACCGGAGGCCTTGCATTGAGGACACAACTTTCTTTGTTATGGCAACACCCAAGTCATAAATCTTGCTTTTATGAGTGCAAATCTCTTTCAAAAACTTAGCATATTGGATATCTGTTTAATGATTTCAAAGAGGGGGAGAGTTACTTCTACTTTACTGAGAAGCTCAATTATTCGTTCATCTGTCACTTTCACTTTCTTCGTCCTCTTTGCTGCTATAGGATAAGGTAGACAGGAAGTCCCGCTAGGTACGGGTTTATCATTTCCTCCTTGCGCAGCTCCTGGTTTCTCACCAGTTTCTATTATTTATGGAGTCTGGGTGTTTTGTAACAATGGCTCAGCATCCTGAGCTGGTAATGGGGGTCCTTTAAGCTGCGTTCCAGATCGCAGTGTGACAGCATCTAAGGTGTTTTTCGTTGGCAGGTCTTGTATGGAACTATTTTGAAGTACTTGGCTCGCCAGTTGTATCGTTGCTACTGATTGAAAATCTAATTTCTTTTGGGATCTTTGAAGCTCCGATCCTTCTTTAATTAAGTCTTCCAACATCCTTCGTTTCTCATTCTGGTGTGACGTTTCAACATAATCGAGTTGGTATGCTGGCAAAGATTCTTCACAACTGAAATATCTGTCATTGCTGCTGTTGGAATAATATCCCTGAGAACATGGATCCGCAGATGGACTTTTAAATGTTGGCAGATAACCCATTGATTATTGGTACCTATGACAAAGAAAAAATAGTTACACTATCAATTAATAAGAAAACTAAAAGACTATCATATTTACGATATTCACATATTCACAATCAACCAAAAATAGACACATTTCAGGGCCGCGATCCAAAATTTAAAAGTGTCATAGAGGTGCAACCAAGTTTGAAAATACTCAGTACTGGACTTGGGTCATTCTCCCTAGGAAGCAGAAACAAATGTTTGTTTTCAATTGAGAAATTATCGGGGTTGGTTGCAGTTTGTTATCAAGAATAGAGCGCAAGAAAACAGATTAAAACAACAGTGGAGGAAGGAGTGTCCGGCCATGGGTTGAAATACTGTACGTCCCTATGAACACTGTCGATCCCAGATTGGATGGACTGTCACCTAAAGGAAACTAACCACCGCAGGGTGGCGGAGTTAACCCCTATCCGAATGTCCTAGGCATACACAACAGCGGGGGACCTAGGTTTCAACAGAACTCGAGTAAATCCAACGTCACAGGAAGAACTCACCAGTAGTGCACTTTGCACCGAATTGAGTCTGTCACATTTAAGGTCCCCATACTGCCGGCAGGGGCGTAGCGTTAATGGCATCGAAATTAACTCCGTTCCTCTCATTCGTTGCTCTTAGGGATCGGCAGCTAAGATCATTCGCACATTTCAACCCATAGCCGACTCACTATGGTCACTACTCACTACGAACGGAAATCATCATTCCTTTAGTTTAGTTTAGGGTTCCATTAGTTTTTGTCCATTTTCACTAGCTGGCAAAAAAATTGATGCGCGCGGCCTTGTGAAGGCCGCGGTCCCAAATTTAAAAGTGTCACAGAGGTGCAATCAAGTTTGAAAATACCGAGTACTGGACTCGGGTCGTTCTCCCTAGGAAGCAGAAACAGAGGTTTGTTTTCAATTGAGAAATTATCGGGATTGGTTGCAGTTTGTTGTCGAGAACAGAGCGCAAGAAAACAGATTAAAACAGCAGTGGAGTAAAGAGTGCTCGGCCATGGGTTGAAATACTGTACGTCCCTATGAGCACTGCCGATCCCAGATTGGATGTACTGTCACCTAAAGGAAACTAACCACCATAGGGTGGTGGAGTTAAGCCCTATCCGAATGTCCTAGGCATACACAACAGCGGGGGACCTAGGTCTCAACATAACTCGAGTAAATCCCGCGTCACCAGGAAGAACTCACCAGTAGTGCACTTTGCACCGAATTGAGTACTGTTGGCAGGGGCATAGCGTTAACGGCATCGAAATTAACTCCGTTCCTCCCATCCATTGCCCTTAGGGATCGGCAGCTAAGATCATTCGCACATTTCAACCCATAGCCGAGTCACTATGGTCACTACTCGCTTCGAACGGAAATCATAATTGCGGAATTTAAACAGGCAGCATAACAGCAAAACATGATAAAATAACAGAAATTAAACGGACAGAATAATAGTAGTAAAATTGAATAATTCGAAATTAAAGTCAGCAGAGTAACAACATACAAAACAGATAATAAAAACAGTAAAATGTTTGACTAGTGGAAATGGACAAAAACTAATGGAACCATAAACTAAACTATAGGAATGGTGATTTGGGCTCCCTTAAAATCGTGAAGGCTTCCTCTATTTATAGGCACAAATCTAGCCATTGGTGCGTACGCATAGGCCTCTTAGGTGCGTACGCATATGGTTCGGTTCCAGCTAGAACGTGACGCCCAAGTCATGGTAATGTGTACACATAGGCTTCTTTGGTGCATACACATAGTCTCTGGATTTGACATTTAAGCTTTTCTTTGCGATCTTCTCGTTCCTCGCACTCTCTTTAGCCACTTCCGGTCTGAACTTTGCCTGTTAAAGCCTAAAACACTTGAATGCACACATCAAGGCATCGTGCGGAACGAAAAACAGTTTAAAACACGGTAAAATTTGGCTAAAATAGCAGATAATTACATTTACAATCCTAAGGAACGATTAAACGCAAACATACTTGTTTCTCATGTATTTAAGTAGTAAAAGATTGACAATTAATGAATTTATGATATGAAATAATCCATCGAAATGTGATTTATCAAACATCCATTACCACTTATTACAGAACATCTTTAATTTAAGCTAGTGGAACATCTCAAACTTCTATATTAATTTTTTAATTTCCTAAAATAGATTTTAGTATGCGTCTTATTGAAGTACTTATTGAATAATACACATTGGAACATCTCAAACATTTGTTTCCGA
The DNA here is from genome assembly GCA_036250425.1 of Stylosanthes scabra. Lineage (NCBI taxonomy): Eukaryota > Viridiplantae > Streptophyta > Magnoliopsida > Fabales > Fabaceae > Stylosanthes > Stylosanthes scabra. The sequence continues at coordinate 11,577 of JASCZI010060804.1, read as the reverse complement.
TGTGCATTAAGTTTTCAGTTTGGCCATGACTCTGGTGATGAAGACAAGATTCTTCAACACATGATGAAATGCAGTAAGTGGTTACAATTTGTGACGCGTGGTCTCTGTAGAGAGATAACCGGGGACATGTTCTGTGTTATTTGCAGAAGTTACAATCTTTGATCTACCCCTATTGTTATAATTAGCAAGAGTCATTAAGTGGTTATTAATCATTAATGTTGATGGGTGTTTTGTACGGGACCTTTGCATTTTTTGTTGCAATCGTTCAATCCAGTACACATTTAGTTGCAATTGCTAAAGATGATGTGAGTCTCCGTATGTATTTGACTTTTTGTTGTTTGTTGGCTCCAATGGATATTGTCTAAAGGGATTGTGTTTTGGTTTACAGTGATACGTCAAATTAAATGGAATCATAGTATCATACAACCGAAAAAAAAATGAATGGAAGCACATTGTTAGGTTTAGATTAGGCTAATTAACCCAGCAAAATATAACCAACTTAGATTCACTCGCGAACATATCTTTAATGGAAAATATTTTTTAAATAAATATAGCAAATTTATGCATACAGTTAGAGGGGCCAAAATATTTATAAAGGAGTCGAAAACTAATTTTATGTGAATAAGTGATTTTGGCTAACCAAGTGCAACTAAGTGATTTATTTTTATGTTAAATAAAAGACTATTTCGGCGTCAAATAGAACCTTATTTAGGTGCACTTTTTTATATTATTTAACACCGAAATAATATTTTATTTAGCATAGAAATAAATCACTTGGTTGCACTTGGTTGACTAAAACCACTTGTTCAAATAGCATTACCCAAATGGTAAATGTTTATCATTGGCGGATACATCGATAAACATATTGCTCTAATATTTTTATATTTATTTTTACCCTTTCTTATTGTTTTTACATTTATTCATATTAAATTAGTTTTAATATATGAATGGCCTCCACCCATAAAAACATAATTCTCAACGGGTGGGTTTACACAAATAAAGACACACAAAACATTTATTAAAAGATACTTGATCCTCCAACAAATGGAATCCATTTTTAGCTTTTTATAAAAAAAAAAAAACCCAATATATTAATTACTTTTATTAAGATCTAATTAACAATCTCTAACAATTCTCATTAAAAAATATTAATTATTTGTAGGACGCAGTTGATATTAATTATTTGTAGGACACAGTTGAAAGATTCATGTTTTTGTTGAATTCTTTTCATACTTCTTAGACTCAAGATAACAAGGTGAATACTATCATGACTGTATTAGTTTAACTCTTGTATTTTTCACACAAAGTTCTAGATATTACAATCTTTTAATTTTGTAAGAGAAAGTTAATATTGAAGATAGCAACTATACGTAAGATGAATTGGCAATTGTTTTTTTTTTTTTTATTATTTTTGAGAGTCATGGAGTACATGACCCAATAATTTGGAAGATTCATGCTTTTGTTGAATTCTTTTTATAATTCTTAGAATAATGTAACTAACTGAATACTAACATAGCATACTTAGAAGAAATTATTGTTTTTTTTTAAGAGTTTCTATTCACATTTTATATTTGATGAAACTTTTTATTAATGTTTTTCATGTTAGTTTAGCTTTAATTTTTCCGCAGAATTTTAAAAGTTCTAATTTATTAAATTTTTGGAAGTTATGTTAACTACAATTTTTGCTGTGCATTACAGTTTTTTATATTGAAGGAGGAGTTAATAATGAAGAAAGCAAGGAAGAATGTCAAGCTTACTAAATTGAATTTCTCTTGTCACCATTTCTAATACACAAATCTAACGGCATATAGAATTCATTAGTACAATACTCTTTTAATACCTATAACTCAAAAGATTTGCTAAAAGTTAAAACAAAAACATCATAAAATCATTTCTTTGATGTCTTTTTTTTTCTTTAGCAGGCTTTCTTCTCAACAAACTTTTCGGCTCCTTGTAATCTCTGTTGTATTTAAAGCATGCGTTTTGAAGCATGTATTTACGAGGAGCGCGCCTGATTCCCTTAATAACACGAATTTTAAAGTATTAAAAGGGTTGAATAAAATTTTAAATGCCAAATCTTTCCTTATGACCTTTAAATCATCATGTAACAAAAAAAATCAGAAGAATAATTAAAGAATGAAAATGATCAAAATTGATAAGAAGAACATTAAAATCTCAAACTCATTCAAATACAAAACAAAGTGAAAAGGAACATCAAATGCTGTTTATAAAGAATAATTAAACATGATTAACTAGAACATCTAAAATCACAAAGTCATTCACAAAAAAATAATAATAAATAACTCACATTATTAAAACTTGGGAGGGATGAACCTTCGGTCCATAGTTCCATACAATATGACGAATATGCCACAATCATCTTTATTTGGTTGTTTGGACACATCTGTGTATTCGCATTTAAATCTCTCACTTGTATGCCTAAATGAAGGTATTACAACTTTGACCATATCATGAATGATTCTTCCTGTATTATAAAAAAAAAAAAAAAAAACACATCCAACACTATAGAGAACAAAACTTCCATAACATAGAATTTTCAGAAAGGAAAATAGAACTTCCAGAACATTGTGCAAAAACAAACAAGAGTTAAATTGACATGACAAAACCACATATGCACTACCAAAACTACTACATATAGAACATATGAAACGTTTAAAACTCCTTTTTAACAAATCAAACTAAAAAAATTGACAAAATGAGATTATTGTTGCATCCCTAATGCCTATTATATATAACTGATCTTTGTAAATTGATGCTACAAGAAAATTGAAAAAATACATAATTGAGAATTGGAAAAATAATCCAATGCAGCTGGGGACAAATACATAGTTTCAGAATTAAAAGGTTAATTACAGAAACTTAGCAATAGGCATATAGAGATAACGCAGCAATCTTTTTCAATTTAAGTACTAAACTAACAAAAGTCAAAGGAACAACATATAGAGATAACGCAGCAATCTTTTTCAATTTAAGCAGCAGCAAAATTTCAAGATTTTGGTTGTTTATGAGTATCAAAATGAAAGAAAAAAAGCATTAAAAAATCTATAAGAAATGCACATGAAAAATTACTACATATAAAAAATCGAAAGCTCAGATCAAATGCACATCCGAAACCACAGCATATAGAACATCCAAAATCTAGATAAAATGCACATCCGAAAGCTCTACATATAGAACATCAAAAACCTATAAAGAATGCTCATAAGAAATCACTACATATGGTAAATTCAAAACCTCATGAAATGCACATCCGAAACCACAGCATATAGAACATCCAAAATCTAAGACCAAATGCACGTCGAAACCACAGTATATAGAATATCCAAATTCTAGATCAAATGCACATCCGAAACCTCAAATAATTTAAGAACAACTTTACCTCAACAAAAAAATTTCATAAACGAAGCAATTTACCTGAAAATGGCGCGAATAGTCGATGAACGAAAAGGTGAGGAGGCGCGGCAGAGCACGGCGGCGGGTGTTGGGTTTGGTTGAAAATAGTGTGTATAAAAAGTCCCACATCACTTGATGTAAGAAGTGTGGGTGGACCTTTATACTATAAATATGGGGTTTAAGTTGAGGGTTTCAAGTGCACCAAGTCAATACACATTGTATGACTTTTAAATTCCTTCTTGTACTTTAGAGTTCTTCTCTTGTAAGAGTGTGGAGAGTGTAGTCATTGAGAGTGTGGGGAGTACTTGGTGCCGGAATAAAAAATATTGGAGGATGTAATATTTTACATAATATTTTCTTGGTTGTCGTTTGGCAATGGCCGTGGTTTTTCCCCTGTTTTTAGGTTTCCACGTTAATTCTCTTGTGTCGTGATTGTGTTATTGTTCTTTCCTTCTTCTCTATTTTAATTCTCCATGGGGCATGGTCGCGATGCCCAACAGCAGAGAACGGCAAGGCACGATCTGGAAGCGTGAAGTGAAAGATCAGAGAAGAATGGGGTGATTTTTGGTTTACCAAAGGGAAAATATGGTTTGAAATTTACCAGGGTTGGACTTGGATGTTCTTATTGGACTTTTTGAAGCCCAACTTTTATTGGCTGATGTTGGTGAGAAATTTGTTAGTTATTGATATTTTGATTATGAGTAATACTATGGAATCAATATTGGAGAGTCAATTAGGGGACCAATGAATAAGTGAGTATCCAAAATTAAAAAGTTATCATCCATAACTCCTATTGGTTCCCATTGGCTCTCAAGTGTAGGTTTCGAATACTTTTTCTTTAATTATATCTAATTTTTAATTAACTATGTTATGGAGTCCACACTATCGCAGTTCATAGAGAGCGAACAAACCCATCAGAGCTGAAGCCCAATCCAAAAAAAGAACAAATTCATGTTGCCCCTCACTAATTGGCTCCTTAATTGGTTCTTAATATTGGTTCCAATAATTTTTCATTTTCAAAATAAATATTAACTTTTAATAAACATCTAATTAGTCCAGAAAATATATTTTTCTTGAAAATATAATGTATATAAATTAATTAGTAAATTGTTAAAATATAAAAGTAACTATTAATTTAATAAAAAGTAAAATTTAAAGAATATTTATCATGAAAAAAAATTCATTTAACTATGACCAGATCAACTGATCAATTATTCTTCATCATTGAACCAAATCAACCAATAACTCACTAACTCAATATTTCCATTACTGGGATGATTTGATAACTATAGTTTATAATTATAAATATATCTTTTTGTTTGAACTCGAGACCACTTATTACTTGCACAGGGCAATGGCATACTATCTTCATCCAATAAATATTGTTTAAAACTATTAATAGTTTGATTAAGATTTATAAATATACACATCATAATTATATATCCATGGCATGTACTAGTAAAATTGAATATTATATATATATATATATATACATACGAGAGTATATCCTCTTGTGTATGCACATAGACATGTTTTACTGCAGGAAGAAGGGTAGTCAATAAAATATAGGACTTTAATAAAATGAGAAAAACTCGACCCATAAAAAATAAAATCCAAAAAGATGATATTTTAATATTATTGGTTACTATTGGTAACAAAAATATTCATCATTAAGAGTTTCTCGAAGGGTAAGTATTTATATAACCAAATAGCATGTATGTTGTTGGAGCATTTGTTGGTTAATATGGCAAACTAAAGGTGAATGGAAAGGTAAGATCAGTCATAAACTATGAGGTGAATTGGAACGACTTTGTTTAAAATACATGCTATATTGCATTTCAGTTATTGTGCATCAATATGAAATGAACATATAATCACGCATGAGCTTTTCACTCGATCAATGTGTGCTGCAAGAAACACCAGATATTACTATTAAGATAATTTGAATTTAAATAAGTTGTTAAGTTGTTATGATTTGTTTTATTAATTTAGGATCTTAGATATTATTATTAGGATTCACTTTACCTATAAATAGTTGTACATTGTAACCTGTTTCACATAACTCTAATACACAAAACTCTTCTCCATTGTGTACTCTCTCAGTTTCTTACACGGTATCAAGAGCTAAGGTTCTATTTTCCTTCGATCAGAGACGTAATCATTCTTGGTAGTGTGTAAACCTTTTTTTTCCTCCCAACCTATGTTTTTCCTCCTTTTCGGTCCCCTTTTCAACGTCTTCTTCCACCTTCCACATCATATTCAGAACCCCCGCTCCGTTCCGAGCAATCTGCCACCGCCCCGCCGCCGGAAACCGCCGGACGCGCCGCCAGAAGCCTTCAGACTCCGATTGGCTTCTCACCACTTCCAGATCTGATCTGGGCCGTTGGATCTGCGGAAAGATCAACGCTTGTGGCTTGCTGACCCATGTTCCACACACGGACCCGCCCACGACCGGATTTCGACGCCCACCCGCGTGTCTTGATCGGATCCCGCTTCGACCCGCCCCGATCCGCCTCCTTCCGCGTTGACTCCGCGTTGATCGTGCTGACGTGGATTGCTTCAGCCAACCAAGGGCTGCCACGTGTCACTGGAGCCTGCTGACGTGTCAGATACACGTGGCAGCTGACGTGGCACCAAAGTGAGACCCTCCCAAGGTTTTTTGTGAGATCTTTTCGTTTTTGACCTCTGTTTCGTCAAATTCTGATCCGATACTGCTGTTTCTGTTATTTTTTGCTCTTCTTGATGATTTGTTCATGGAGAAAATAGACGTTTTTCATCCAATTCCGGTTATTCTGAATGGCTCTAACTACGATCATTGGGTTGAGGCAATGCGAGGGTTCTTCAAAGGCCGTAAGCTATGGCGCTATGTGACTGGTGATATTACTTGTCCGGTTAAAGCTGTTGTTACTGAGATTGATAAGGCCAAAGACGGTATATCTAAGGGTGATCCTGACAAGGATTTTGTTGAGAAACTTAAAGACTGGGACAGTAAGAATCATCAAATTATTACCTGGTTTCGTAACACATCTATTCCGAGAATTCATCTTCAATTTGGTCATTTTGAAATGGCTAAAGAGGTATGGGATCACTTGGCCAAACGCTACACTATTTTTGATCTCTCACATCAATATTAGTTGCTGAAGGAGCTCTATAGCTTGAAGCAAGATCGTGTGGTCAGGCTGTTTATGATTTCCTTGCACAGATGGAATTGATTTGGGATCAGTTGACCTCTTGCGAACCTGTTCTTAAAGATGCCACTGATGCTAAAGCATATGAGGATTATCGCAATCAGACGCGTCTTATTCAGTTTCTCATGGCACTTACTGATGATTATGAGCCAGTCAGATCTTCCCTTCTGCATCAAACTCCTTTACCTGGTCTTGAAAATGCTATCCCCCATCTTAAGTCTGAAGAAACACGACTTGGGCTTACACATCTCAAGTCCGAGAAAGCCTTTGCAGTTACTGACAAAAAGGGAAAATTTTGTCGCAACTATAACCGTCCTGGTCACATTCGTCCTGATTGTCCAACTGTTGAATGTCGCAAATGCAATCAGAAAGGTCACATTGGCTCTAATTGTTCCACCCCTTTTTGCAATTATTGTAAGCTCTATGGCCACTTGATTGCTAACTGTCCTACACGCCCACCTCGTCCTGATCAGTACAAGTTTCATCCACGTTCCAGTAATTTCAAGTCTGTGCCTGTTACTGCTGCTACTGCCAATGACACCCCATCCACCACCTCTACCAGTTCGTCTCCTCTCGTATCGTCTTCTGATATTGAGTCTCTCCTTAAGCAACTTCTTTCCATTTCTGGTAATACTTCTGCTGCCCTATCCACTCCGCCAGGTAACGCAAAATGGATTTTGATTCTGGTTGTTTTAATCACATGCCATCGTTACGTCATATTTTTCACACAGCTGATGGTTCTCTGATGCATGTCACACATCAGGGTTCCATTTCACAGTCCGACCTTCACCTTCCCAATACCTATTTTGTTCCTAAGTTAAACTTTAACCTCATTTCTATTGGACAACTTGTTGAACTTGGTCTTGATGTCAATTTCTCTATTTCTGGTTGTCGTGTGCAGGATCCTCGGACGGGACAGATCATCGGGACTGGATGTAAGGTTGGCAGACTCTTTCAGCTTCAGAATCTCCATATTCCTTCTACCATCAACCTTTGTGGCGTATCTCCAACATCTACCCTTTCACTATGGCATCGTCGTCTTGCGCACAACTCTTTAGGAAAATTGCGTCCTCTCTTGTCTAAGGGATACTTAGGTTCTGTTCATCATGAATCTTTTGATTGTGTTTCTTGTCAAACTGCTAAACAACCGGCTTTATCTTTCAATAATAGTACCTCTCTTGCTAGTTCTTTTTTGATCTTATACACTCTGATGTTTGGGGGCCTGCTCCCACACCTTCTATGGGAGGGGCAAGATATTTTGTGGTGTTTATTGATGATTATTCACGCTTTACATGGGTATATTTGATGACTAATAGACATGAGTTGCCTCAAATTTATATCAAGTTTGCCACAATGATTAAAACTCAGTTTTCAAAAGTCATTAAAATTTTTTGGCGTGATAATGCTATGGAGTACCGTGACTCCAAACTCTTAAATTTTCTTACTGGACAGGGTACCTTGTCTGAATTCTCTTGTCCTCATACATCTCAACAAAATGGAAGAGCCGAGCGTAAACATCGTCACATTCTTGACTCTGTTCGCGCTATGCTCCTGTCTTCTTTGTGTCCTGAACGTGCTTGGGGAGAAGCTGTTCTCACTGCTGTCCATGTTATCAATCGCCTTCCTTCCTCTATTCTTGGTAACATCACTCCTTTTGAGCGTCTATTTCTTACTGCTCCAGACTATAGCACACTTCGAGTCTTTGGTTGTGTT
>JASCZI010060802.1:8262-43556 GCA_036250425.1 Stylosanthes scabra | reverse complement strand
ATTTATATATATATATATATATATATATATATATATATATATATATATGGTATCTTTTATATATACGGATTTTTTTTATATCCTAAATCAAACTCCAACCTCCAATCTGAAACCTTTTATAATAAAAAAGAGTGAAATGCCTGTGAGATCCAGTTCATCGACATATTTTATATACATATGGCAACACTATTTGTGACTTGCGGTTAGTCTAATTATTTCCTAATTGGTGTTGTGCTTCAATGTCTTTGTTGTGAATAGTAAAAAATCCTAAAATAGCTTTAAAAATGAAGTTAAGGTTCTAAACTTCAATTTTGTCGCCTTCTTCAATTCCTTTGGTGTTTTTTGCATGTTGGGTGCGTGCACTTTCTTCCATGGAATTAATTAGGTCCTAACTTACCCCAAACGTTCTTAATAACAATTTAGCATATTACCATAAAATTAAGACAAATGAAACCGTAAACTAGTATTTTTTGACGGAAAATGTTAAGGAAATAAAAAAAAAAATCATCCCAAACGACCCATAATTTCTTTATTTAGTATTCATTAATAATTAATAAAATTATGGATGTTAAATGTTTGGATTTTGCGGCGATTTTTCTCCAACCCTCGCTAAATAGATACATCTCAATCTTGTTTTTGGAAGTACATGGTGTTTAGCAATGTGTTATTTTGCAGTGGTTTTTATTTTAACCGCCACGGTTTGAAAATCTTTTGTATATATTAATGTGAAAAATGAGAATACTAACATGCATCTAGTTGCTATTTTGATATTATAATAAAAAAATAATAAAAATAATATTTCACATCAATTATATCTCATTAATTAAAAAGTAAAGACTTCAATTTTTAGAATTAATAAAATATTTTTTAAAAATAATAAATATTATAAAAGTCACATATTAATTAAATCTCTTAATTAAAATATTAATAATTTAATTTATATTATTTAAAATAATGCATAACTTGAATATTATAGAGACTTCTATATATATAATTATTATAGCGTAATATATATTGAATGTTACTTTATTTCTTAGTTAATAAGTTGCAAAACTTAGAGAGAGAAAAAAGTAAATTAATCAACCAAAAAAAAAATCTAGTTTGGCAGTATATCTTCATCATGTTGATTGATATTTTCTATGTATATTAAAAGATTGGAGAAAATAGTCAGATTATGTATACTAAATAGTAAATACCCACCAAAGATATCAGAAAATACAAAATAGTGTAAAAATATCTTAAGGTTAGGCCAGGTTACTGGATCATCACTAGCTATATATGTACTTTTCTTTCATATCTTCTCTATGGTCTTTAAATATCTACCACTTTGAAGTGGTTAAAAAACTTAAAATTCCGTTTTCTTTTAATTTCTACTCTCTAAGGTTGGTGTTTATTGGTATGTTGGGAAAAGTATTTTAATCCAACTAAAAAACAAAAAAAAAAAAAGGAAAAATATTTTCAAACCAAAATAGTTGTAATTTATTACTACTTCCTATATCATTTGTTGCAATGTTCACTGCTACAAATCAGCAAGATATCGTGACCTCAAATTTCCTAGCTAACATGTTAAATACTTATTTCAAACCATGTCCAAAAAAAAAAAAAAATACTTATTTCAAACGTCAAATGTTATCGAGTATTACATTATCAACCGCTAAACCATCAATAAATTTATTTTAATTATTTAAAAAAATTAAATAATATTTTTTTCTTTATCAAGGGCTAATAGTTAGGATTTTTTTAAATAAATAATATAAGTTATTATATTTACTCAATTGGACAGGGATAGAGGTATTTATAAATTTAGTCCATTATATCATATCACGGGCCTGCTAGTGATAAAGTTTGTGGGTTACACGCACCTCACAAGCCCGTGTTAAGTGACATTGAAGCCATCATGACTCTGTCAATGCTAATACGGGGCTGGCTGACAGCAACATATGAAAATTGGTGATGCATAACCCGTTATAACATATTAGGCCATTTCTTCCCGTATTAACTATAATGCAAGTGGCTAGCCCGTATTTCCAACCTTGGGCATAAAAAAATAACAATAATATGCATGAAATATAATGTTAAAAATATGTATTTGAACACCTAAAATATCATTTATATTACATTATAAACTTTTTATACATACAATCTATTAAGTCCACCTACCAAATTATTCCATTACATATATCATATGCCCACCATATAAATTAAAATACATATCACAAGCAAAAATCAAACCATAAATGTATATATATATTTAATAATTCAGTAATTTATTTTAACCTAAAAGTCTACTTAGTAATTTTTTTTTATAGCCTATTAATTTTTTCTTTTTACATAATGAATAACTATAATAAGAATTTTTAAATACTCAAATAATATAAGTACATAAAATAATCAAATAAAATATGTATATATATTTTTTAGCCACTCTCAATGTGTCCAACACGGATTTGTTATTCCCAATGTGGTAACACCAATTTTCATATGTTGCTGCTGTCAGCCCCGTGTTATCATTGACAGAGTCATGATGGCTTCAACTTACCTAACACGGGCTTGTGAGATGCGTGTAACTCACAAACTTCGTCACACTATTAGCAGGCCCGTAGTATGATACAATGATGCAAATTTATAAATATCTCTATTCGTGTCCAATTGAGTAAATATATAATTTATATTATTTATTTAAAAAAAAATCCCTAACAGTTATATTTATTAATAAATATATATAAAAAGAAATTGTTGACATGTATACATAGGATATCGATAATTTTTATGTTTATTTATTTTTTAATAAAAAAATTAATGTGTTACCGGTCGTCGCTAAAGTTAATTTATGAAAATTACATTATTGACGTGATACTACTTATGTTGTTGGTAATATAATTTTAAAAATTTAGAATTTGGCGCCGTAATGGAATATTAGGGACGCCTAAACCGGTGATGACATCGATAATAAACCATTAATGCATAACAACACCCATAATAACGTTAACCTTTGAATGATTTTGTTCTCTATTGACAAAAAAATTTAACTAATTTTTATGATAATTTTTTTTTAATAATTTATAACAAATACTCTTTGAGTAATAAAATCAATGTGTGTTAATTTCATCTAATTTTTTAATTGACTCTTTCTTAAACACTCTTTATTAATTTGGGAGTGTCGTAATTCTTATTAACTAAACCAAATCTTAATTTTATATTATTTGATGTATTATTTAAATTATTACTACCTTTAAATTTAAAAGAATAACCTACTAATCAACTTAATAAGCTTTTTTTTCAATTTTCAAATGATAAACTATATTTATTTTATTTATTACCAATAATCATAGATATTTTAGTCAAAAGAAGAAAAACATAGATATTTTAAAACGTTGGATTCTTACCTTGAACTTGCTAGCCTTTAATTTGCCCATAAAATTCCTAGTCCGATATGATTGGGTCAAAATGTTACTATTGGAATCTTAGAAAAGAGAAAGGGTATCTCCCTTGTCATTATCACAACTCGTATGAGCGATATGACTAAACACTTAGATCAAATCATGGCTCTCATATGAACCATCCTTTGGGAAATCATCACCGGTCACCTTTTTTCTCTTTTCGGGGGTTTTTTAGGTTTTCTTTTCTTTATTATTTTTCGTCTCTTGCGACGTGTATGATGCGTACAAGATCCCAATCCTTACTATATCGCGGTTTTTCACTTCTTTTGTTCCCGGAGGTATAGTTATTTTATTTAATTTTTAATTAAATTATTTATACTATGTTAAATTAAAATTTTTTATATTATTTGATATTAAAATATGAATTTATTTTTATATTATTTGATATTAAAATATTTTTTATTTATATAAAATAAATAATTTTTTAAAAATAAGTTTGATAAAATAGATATACATATAACATTATTTTTGTCAACAATTTTATTTGTATACTAAAATTATTTACTAAAATTAGCTAATGTGTATTATATACTGATAGTTAATTTTCGTGACTAATTTTACTATATATCTAGTATAACTTATTTTTTTTTAACAAATCACATTGATATTTTGATTTTGTTATACTTACATATTTTTTAGAACAAATCTAATATAGAGAAAAAAAATTAGGTAAATACATTTTTCTCAATCAAGTTAAAATAAAACATTTCCGTTCTATTTTTTAACTAATAAAGTATTTAAAAATATTTTCAAGTTTTCAATTTCTTTTTTAATTTTACCCATTAAAAGTCATCAGTGTCAATTATATTTTGAAATTTTGACATTTTCATTAACAATTAACACCGTCCATATTCAAGGGTAGGGTTAAAAATAAAAGAATAAACATTATTTTTATTTCCATTTGCTTGAAAAATAAAAAAATTTATAATTAAAAAATTCTTAACTATCTAACACTACAGGAAATTCGTCAATTATCGTCGAATTTTCCGTCGAATTTTTTCAAGAAAATCGACGGTTCGAAATCTTTCGTTGGATTTTTTATCGGATATTCTTTCGACGATTGCTTCCTCGACGAAAATATGTTTCCATCGGATTCTTTGACTCCGACTATAATTTCCATCGGATAAATCGACGGAAATGATGAAGATATCGAAGATGCAATTTAAGGTAATTTTCGTCGGATCCATATCCAACGCAAGCTCCGTCGGAAATTGTCGTGACTAATGACGTGTTATCCGACGAAAAATCCGACGGTAATGGATTTAGTTTATTTAAAACAGGAAAAGGAATCCGATGGAATAGCCGACAGAAACATATACAGCTTGCAATTATTTATTTATTTATTTATTTTAAATTTTAATTAACTATTACATAAATTAAACCTAATACTAAATAATAAATCAGATAACAAAAAATCGTAAATGATTAGTAATCAAACACAATAAAAACCCAGATATCTAATAATGCAAACCGTACATGAACACAGAAAAAATGTTCCTAAATGAAAATCAACAACAACAGAAAACAAGTACTAGCCTAGCTAAGCATCCTCGTAGTCGTCATCATCATCGACTGGAGGATGATCTGGCTGGCATGGTGGTGGACGGGGTGGCAATGGAGGTGCAGTCGAAGAACCTGAACCACCCATAGTAGCGCTGCTCCTAGAGCGCAGTGGATTGTAGAAGGCCGCCATCTGCCGCGACATCTCCTCCATGCGCCGTAAATGCTCCTCTGCCCGCGCATCCCTCTCAGCTAGGGTATCCTTCAGACTCCGAACCTCATCTATGTGCTGCTGCAGCACCTGCCCTGAGTCTCGAGGATCTGCTCCAGGTTCTGGACCTTCTATCTCAAGTCCACAACCTCTGGAGCCTCCGAAGCCTGATCTGTGGAGAGATAAGGCGAAGAATCCACCGGCCCCATAAACCCAGTTCCAATATGGCTCAGACAGAGTCTGATGCCACACAGCGTTCGGGTCAACTGTGCCATCACTCTCATCAACCTCTTCCTGAGCTTGTTGGGTGGCTTGCTCAAGGTTGGCAGAGAACTCGATAGGAAATGCGTAAATGACTAAAGCATACTAGCAAGTCATCAGCGCACTTCTCCAAAACGGATCTGTCATGCTTCCATGTGTGCCTCTCCCTGAAGAGTTTTGGGTCGGTTGGTGGGCAATCCAATGACCTCGTCTACAAAGAAAGTTCAAATGATATGTTACGATATAAATTTCGGCAGATAATTGAAATTATACAGTTAAGTTATGAATTAATGAGCTAAAGAAGAGACTGAAATTGTATTACCATCCTTGCACGGGGCTTGGGAATGGTCGCAGAACCCCCGGTGTGCAGGCAGCCGCCCTTCGAGGAAGCCCGGTTCACCTTGTTAACGGTCGAACGCTTCTTGAAATCGAGATCATTCACGAACCTGTTCAGCAGCTGCCTCCTGAGCGTCTCACTAAACCACTTCAGCCTTTGTAGCTCACCGCCATGGACATCCCACATGATCTGCTGGTAGCGCCTCCCCGCCCAATAGTCGTAGGCCTTCCAGATCTGCTTTTTCTGTTCTTCGGGCCACGTAAACCCCTCCTACAGGTTAATACAACTAAGTTAAAACACATAAATTTAGAAACACATAGATAATCTAATCGAAATAATATCTAGCAAGTCTTGTACCGCCCACTTCTCAAATCATCGATCCTGAACATCAGCCGGAATCTCGGAGTAATTTATTCACGGCTCGTTCAACATGAGCTCAATCACATCAGAAATCGCTTGCGTGCACACGTTATTATCCGGATCAAAGCTGAAAATAAATCAAGTCAGTTTAAAGTTAGAAACATGTAAGATTCTTTCATGCACATCTCAGGCGGTAGGTTGTATAGGGTTACCACTACAGACCAACACGAGTACGTATTCCCAAAATTAGAGTTCGGTGCAAATTCACCTGAACTGAAGGCTAATCTAACATTCCTAGGGTCACTTGCAAAGTTGGGATGCTTCACATCAAAATACTTCCAAGCCTCTCCGTGGGACGGTGGAGTCATTACACCGTCATCTCTCCTATTACTAAAGTGCCAAGTCATATGCGGAGCTGAACTCATGGATGCATATAATCTCTTAAGTCTTCGGATAACGGGGAGGTAGTGCATTCTCTTGAATGGAACTCTCTTCAAAAGCCTCTGTTTCCCTACCCTAACCTTTTCCAGTCGATATCTAGGAGCCTCACAGAATTTACAAGCAGATAGTTCCTTGTCATTCTTGTAGTACAACGTACACCCATCAGTGCAGCAATCAATCTTCACTGAACTTAGCCCTAATTTAGCAACTAACTTCTTTGCATCATAGTGACTATGGGGTTGGTCGGTGTGTCCAGGTATTAGTTTGCTACAGTACATCGCAAACTTATCAAAAGATTCATGGGTTAGCTTAGACTCGGCCTTTATACTCATCATCCGAACGCATGTGGACAACTTCGAGGGTACACAACCGTTAAACAATAGCTTCGACGCAGTCTTTAACAGCTCATAAAATCTAGTAGCCTCCGGATTAGGCTCTTCTTCCCCTTCATCATCTGCGTTACCCATCCTAAACGCATCTCTTATCATTTCATTATACCGCTCTTGGTTATCCTCCCAATTAACCTCTCCAAATCCTGCCTCTCTATTTAGGTTAACCCTTCTTGAGCCCCTCTCACCCCGCCATTTGGCCCTAGTTTCAAAACGGTTGATATTATCTACATCAACTTCCCAGTGTGAAGTCCAAATCCAATACCCAAGATTGAAGCCATTACGGTACAAGTGAAGGGTCATTTCCTCAGCACCAATCTAATTCAGAAGACGACACTTAGAGCACGGACACCTAGAAAACCCACCAACCCTATATTCTTCCAAATTGAACACATATGCAACAAAGTCATCAACCTCATTGACGGCGGCCCCAAGATCGGTCCGGAAAAGCGGTGTTTCATTGCAGATAACTCCGAACCAATATCACGGGAGCCGTGCCAAATTTAGTTAAAAAGGTTGTGTGTCACAGAGTGCAACCAGTTAAAAATACCAAGTACTAGACTCAGGTCGTTCTCCCTAGGAACTGAAAACTGAAGTTTGCTTTTGGTTGAGAAAATGTTTGGGTTGCAGTTGAGTTATGAGAACAGAGAGCAGAGTAAACAAGATTGCAAGAATGATAAAAGAGTGCTCGGCCATGGACTGAAGTATTGTGTGTCCTATTATCACTGTCAATCCCAGTTTGGATGGACTGTCACCTATCCGACGGAAATCCTCGCGCCACCAAAAATAAGTTTCCCGCCAATTCTTTTTGTCGGAATCTTCGTCGCCTTCACGGATCCGACGCAAATGTATCTCGTCGAAACATGATCATGTCATATTCGACGGAAATTCCGACAGAAAATCCGACAGAACACCGTGGGATAAAATTCGACAAAAGATCCGACGGTAACTAACGTGTTTCTTGTAGTGTAAATAATTAGTCTATAGACATTGAGAGACCATAGACCAACCTAATCACTTAGATATTTGAAGACTAATTAAAAATTTTCGAACTATGAAATACTAAAAATAGTGCTTCCAGCTTTGTCATGGGCAAGTAAAAAAAAAAAAAACACTTTGAGAGTGTAATTATTTCATTGATGTGTGGTGGTGGTAGATGTGGTTGGCGACAGTAGTAATGTAAAGGTGGGAATGTAAACAGTAGTATTGTATAAATCTTTGATTATAAAAAAAAAGTTAAAATATAATATAATCGAAACGAAATAAAACTCAAAATTAAAACCCTGGCCTCTTACAACATTAAAAATATTTTCATTAAAAACGAGAATACTTCGTTCTGTCTCTAACCCATTGGCATGGCATGAAGAACAATTCCAAATTTTTCAAGTCTCTGATAACCAATAAAAAGCAACATGAATGCTCTGGGCAAAGACAAATCTTTATAGTAAGTCAAACACAAACATAGCAATGAACTGTGACAACAACAAGAATCTTTTCACTTTGCTTTCTCAGCTATTAGATTGCGGCTGTGCAATGATGAACCCCATTAAATTTGAAAAGTTATAACTTCCATAAACAAGATTAATAAATTCGATACTATAGAGTATCATGAAGACAGATGTTTCTCACTTGAATTTGTCGACAAAAAAAGTATTCAAAAATATTTCTGGGATTGAACAGAGACCATTCCCTTATTATAAATAATAAATTAATAATAACCATTTCAAGTATGTAGTGGAGGGAATATACTTGAGAATCCCCATCTTTCTGCATGGTCCATGTAAAGGGATGGTGTGAAAGTTTATCAACTATACAATACAAGATACTTTTAATTTAAAATAATATAAAAACCACAACAAATAAAGCTTTGTTCTATTTGATATGATTGACTATACAAATTAAACAAAATAATTATATCTTAATATGACTTTTGTCGGAATTTAGTTCTTTCATACTTAAATTCTTGTATATTATTAATTTATATATACCCATTTAATATGCCACTCTAAAAACGATTTAGTTTAAACATTTTTTTTCTAAATGTTAAATACAAAACATAAAATTATTATAATTTCATGACTCTTCAATTCTACATGCTTTTGCAAGATTAGAGCAAAAATAGGTGAGTTATATCGTAAAGAGCATATATACAGATGTTGTATATATAACTTTTGTGGAGTTTACATATATTAATCATGATTAAGGGTAGGATGAAGGGGTTTAATTTACTATCAAATATCAATGGATTAGATCTCTTATTTTCAAAATCTATATATAAATGTTATTTATCATATAAGAGACCCAAAAGATAATATCTAAGGCTTTGTTGAGGCAGGGCTTGAAGTTGAGCCGGCTCACGAAAATTGAGCTTGGCCCATAGCTCAGCCCCAACTCATTAACAATCGAGCCTATAGTTCTTAAGCTCAAGCTCGGTTCGCTAAAAGCTTATGAACTAGGTTGAACTCACGAGCGTCGAGCTGGCTCAAATAACATGAATATAATATGTAATTTTATGTAAATCAATAATAACAACGTAACACGTATATAAATAATTGTTGGTTACAAATACTTTCTCATATATAAAACATTACCTTTTACATAATAAGTGATTAGTGATTTATACTTTGAATATTACATGTATTAATAATTTAATAAATAAATAAATAAATATTTATATATATTTTTGAGCCGACTCACGATCTAATGAGCTGAGCTTACCCAAATTCAAATTCGGCTCATTTAATTTTTTAGCTCAAATTCAGGCTCGCAAGCTCACGGCCTAACTTATCGAGCCGTTAATAACAAATCGAGCTCGAGCTAGCTCATGAGCTACCTTGCCTTACTTCTAGCCCTAGTCGAGGTATTGTATTCTTATTCAAATTGTTAAAAGGGAAATCATTATATACTAGCTAGTTGAATAATTAGAGCACCAATTTTTTTAAGCTAATATTAAATAAACTAGTAATGCTATTTGAACAAATGATTTTACCAACCAAGTGATTAATCAAGTAAATTTGCAACAACAATGTCACTTTCAACCAAAAAGAGCCTGATACACGCGCTCTTAATCAACGCCGCCTTTTTTTCCTCCGCCTTCGTCGCCGTCGACTTCTTCTTCCTCCTTTGTCGTCATTATCATCGTCTTCTTTTTCTTCTTCTTCTTTCATGTCTGCAACTTCTTCGTCATCTTCTTCTTCTTTATTCATGTTTGCAACTTCTTCTTCGTCTTTGTTGTTGTTGTTGTTGCTGTCATCGTCGTCATTATTGTTGTTGTTGTTATTGTTGTTGCTGTAAAATGTACACAAATATAAAGCTATACTGCACCAAAGTAAAGAACAATAATGTACACAAATATAAAGCTATATTGTACCGAAATAAAAAATAATATTGAAATTTACCACTCAAATTTACTCCAATGTACTCCATCTTCTTCTTCTTATTCCTTATTTCTTTCTTCCAATCTTTTCTTCTTCTTCTTACCTTCCTTTCTTCCTTCTTCCTTGTTTGCATCATTGCATCTGCTTCTTCTTCTTTAAAACTATACACAAATAATATTCAAAATTGTACACAAATATAAAGCTATACTGCACCGAAATAAAAAACAATCATGTACAGAAATAAAATAATAATAATAATAATAATAATAATAATAATAATAATAATAATAATAATAATAATAATCATCATCATCATCATCTTCATCTTCTTCTTTTTCTTCTTCTTCTTCTTCTTCTTCCCATCATTCTTTCCTTCCTTCCTCCTCCTCCTCCTTCTTACCTTCCTTCCTTCCTTCCTCCATGTCTGCATCATTATCATCATCATCATCATCATCTTCTTCTTCTTCTTCTTCTTCTTCTTCTTCTTCTTCTTCTGCTAAACTGTACAAAAATACAAAGTTATACTGCACCAAAATAAAAAACAATCACAAATAATATTAAAATTATACACAAATAATATTCCAAATTGTACACAAATACAAAGCTAAACTGTATACAAATACAAAGCTATACTGCACCGAAATAAAAAATAATAAAATATTCTTCTTCTCCTTCTCTATTTTACAATGAGATCACACAAATCAAAACAAAATCTAATAACGAGAATGAAACAGAAATTTTAACAACAGAAGAAGAAGATGAAAACGAAGATCAAATCTAAGAACATTTCAGAATTAAAAAACGAACATACCTCACGTAAACAACGCAAAGAATGACGAACAATAACGATGCAGAAGAAAAAGGTTGCAGAAAACGTTCAAATCAAGAATCACGAATCCTTCAAATCAAAAGATGAAATCAACAAAATTGCAGAAAAACAGAAGAGGAAGAACGAAGTTAAGAAGAAGAAAAAAAAGAAGGAGGAATGAAAACTAAAAAACTGAAATTGGCGCATTTGAAATAGTTATAAGACGTTATAATAAAGGGCTAGGACGCGTGAACCATTTTGCTTGGTTAAACACTTGGTTGATAAAAGCACTTGGTGACATAGAATTATTGTGAATAATTTCTTTTAATTTTTTTTTTTTGAAAAAGGCACAGTGAACTAATCATTATTGCACACTTAATATTACAACCAACATTCTTAATTAACTAGTAATGGACAATTGTAGTATGAAGAGGAATTTGTATACATAGATGAAGAGTAATAAGTAGTTTTGTTTTAAAAATTATTAAAATGTAAAATTAAAATTTTTAACATTAAATCTCAATCACTCATTAGAAGAAATCTCCTTCTCTTCGTGATTCTTCCTTTTCTTCTTAGTATGCCCCACATAATATATGAAGTGCGATTTTTATCTTCTAATTTACATCATAGAAAATAAAAAATTTCTAAAATTTGTAGTTTTAAAACATCAATAACTATAAAAATGAACATCTACAAACCATTTAAACATTTTATTTTGAGTAGAAGGGCAAAAAGACACACGAAAAATTTTATAGTAATAAAAATACACATAAAAGATTCAAATGGATAAAAGTACATTTCAAAGACAATAAACAATAGACAAAAATACAAATGTCATCCATTTACTATTAATTAACTATGGACAAAAGTACATATGACATGTGTACTTTTGTCTATTATTCATTATCTTTAGGGTGTACTTTTATCTCTTTAAATCTTTGATGTATACGTTTGTTCATTATAAAAAAATTTGTGTGGGCTTTTGTCAATTTATACTTTTATTTTTAATGAGTTGACTAAAATGGATTATTATATTATTTATTCTTAACATGATTGTTATCTTTATATATTAAATTATAAACCCTCTAAATCTTAAATCATTAACGCTAGACCCAATATTATATTTTAGACTCTAAATTTTAAATCTTTTTAAAAAAAGAGGGTTTTTACAATTATAAAAAATTAACTAATATTATAACTAATTGAAAGTTAATTCTCAATACTTATATATTCTAGCTAGTAGCTACTTGTAGATCATGGACACCTTGATTAAAGTTCAGATATAAGTTACGAATGATAAAGGTTGAAGTTTATTATTATGCGGTGAAGTCTTGATTGTATATTATAAGTATAACTATATAACATGGATATGTGACACCTAAACTTAAAAAAAATTACCGAAATTATCTTGATATCGAAAAAAATGTTTTCAAATTTTGTTATTCACACAAATATTTTTAAATAATTTAAAAATGTAAAAAAATACACTCTTGTAAACTGAGACGTTTTATGTTAATGGATATTTTAAAAATATTTTTGACACATTTTAAAATTATTTGAAAATGTTTTTTTGTCAATAACAAAATTCAAGAATATTTGTTAGGGTTTATCGGTGAGCTAATTATGAGCTTATTACTGTGTTATGGGGGAACTCGAATTATATACAACAATCTATTAATAAGCGATAGACTTTTAAATAAAACTCAAATCAACAACAAATTAATTCTTAACCTATGAAATTGAGATAGTGCAAATCATTTGACCGGCGGCTACGTTAAGAAATTATAAGAATTGCGCAGGACACTTGACATCTAGAGTTGAATATATATCATAGCAATAATGGAACTCAAATTAAATGGTAAGACCCATTGAATCAAAAGCTATTTGATATGTAGTGGTCCAAATACATTGGAAGAGATTAGCCACTACTCCAATATTTTATAATTAGTCAAATGATATAATTAGCACTTAGAATCTTCATAGTGCATTCCCCAACTTTTTCTTTTTCTTTTTTTTTTTTTTAATTTTTTTTATAGGTTCATACTATAAATACCTGATGATATGCCTTAACTTCCATATCATCATCTCCTTGGCATTGATCTTAGCTTCTCTTGTAATTAATAACCTACACATATATAAATCACTTTCTCCCTCTTTCTCTCTCATTTTTCACTTCACTTACACATAAAAAACCAACTAAACTACCATCATTCACTTCTTTCTCTTACTTGATCATCATGTATAAATTTCAGGCCATGCCCAAATTTTTTATTGTATTTATTGCACTAGCTGCCTTCCATGGCTGCAATCTTACCCATGGAAGGAAGATAATGAAGCCATTAAACACAAACATTGAAAACAACAATAATCCCCATTATTATCCTCTTAATGCTCCTAGTACTACTATTACATCACCTAAAACGAAACTTGACAAACACAAAATGGCACCAAGCAATGGAGTTTCAACACATACTCTTGAAGATTCAAGCTTAACACTAATACAAGCTTCAATGGCAATTCAAAGTAGTCAAAAAGCTAAAATTTCCACGAATGGAGTCGGTCCGGGTCCAAGCCCAGGTATTGGTCACAGAAAAGATAATCTTATGAAAACAATGGTGGAAATTGGTGTGAATGATGATGAAGTTGGCCCAGGTCATAGTCCTGGAGTTGGTCACAAAGAATCTATTGAAAGAGATAACAATAATAATAATAATAATCTCAAGAAGACAATGGCGACGGTTCACAGTGTGGATAATGCTAAAGCTTCTGTGAATGGGGTTGGACTAACTCACAGCCCTGGTGTTGGACATAAACCTTGAAAGTTTTAATTATTGTTTGAAGCAAAATAAAAGTGGATAGCTAAATTAATTAGCAATGTAAATATGTTAATCGTTTCTTTAATTTTAATTATGTGTGTCACTTTAGTTATTTTACTTCATTTCACACGATGATATTCTCTGTTAGATATATCTATATTTTTCTGTGAATCAAATTTTATTTTCGTTCATTGTAGATGATGTGTACTTTTATCAATTCTTCTTATGATTTAATTATTATCAATGTATATTTAACTTATTAAATAAATAACGTATACTTTTTTCCTCCGTACAAAAAATTATGTGTACTACTTTTGCCTATTCTTCTTATTTTAGAAAAGAATTTTATGAATAGAAAAACGTATAATCAACTAAATCTAATCAAGTTATTTATTTTTATGCTAAATAGATGACCAGTTCATTGTCAAATAATACAAAAAATAGCACTGAAATGAACTTCTATTTAATATCGAAATAGTCTTTTAATTTAACATAAAATAAATAATTTGGTTGGATTTAATTGTATAAAATAAATATACACGAGAATTATTATAAAACAAATTAACACTATATATTTGTGAATAAAATACAATTATAATTATTTCACACATTTTCTAACAAATTAATTAGCCACCAAATAAAAGGAAACTTTTCACAATAGAATAATTCAACTTTTCATAGAGTAATAATATTCAAATGTGTTCATATCAATTTATCAAAATTTAATAAATACAAAAATAGTCCAATTAAATTGAATATATTCTTTTATAAGGTTTATTTATAAATATGGATATTTATTTATTTTTTATTTTAATATGTATTTTTATAAAAGAGTGAAGTGACAATTAAACTCTTTAGGATCGTCGCAAAAAAAACTTTTTAGGATTCACATATCGAATTAATATATCCCTAAAAAATAAATTATCAATTAAATCATCTAAAATATATAATATTGGGCAAATCACAAATGTGAATCCTCAAGGCAGGGCTTAATTGTCCCTTTACTTTTTATAAAAATAAATGTGGAGCAACAAGTGTCACCCATTCTTTTTTTAAAAAAAGTTAGTTTGGTTTGCAGTTTGGAATTTGAGATTGGAAAAGAAAAGCAAACCAAATTAAACAAAAAATATCACTAAACATCTAAAATTTCTAAAATACCTTGAACCCAACTAACCCTGTCCTTACACTACCTAAACCACTTAATTACTTCTCACACTCTCTCCCTCTACTCCTCCGCCCCGCCTTACAACAGTAATCATGTCGCTGTGTCTGTCCACTCATGTCTTTTTCGCCCCTGAATTAAATTCAAAGTCAATACACACTCAGTTATTTTTGTTTTATAATACACAAAAATATCTTTGATGTTTCAATATAAAAGAATATAATCATAATCATATATATATAAATACAACTTGTTTGTTCAAAGTATGAGTATCAAATAATAAGACACATAGAGAGCTAGCGTAATGTAAACCACCAAATTTGTGAATGAATAATCCCTGCTAGAAGGCGGCATACGAAAAAATATTTATGGCAAATCTTGGTGTCTCGATCTCAAATAGCCAATAAAAAACAACATAAATGCAGTGATAATAAATTAAATGCTAGTAGAGTCAAACACACACAAACCTTTCTCTTTCTACACAGTTTTAGTTAGACTACAAACTTCAGCTGTGCAATCATGCAACCCATTTGAAAATGAGTTCCCATACTAAATATATCAAAAAGGTATCAATGTGCTGCCATCACTTATATTTGTCGACCAAAGTAATTAAAATTTCTTCTTTCTGGGAATGAACAGAGGCCATTCAGTATTCACTTTTATAATAATCAGTACAATATAATGCCATTCTAAGTGGAGGGAATGTACTGGCATGGAGAATCTCTCCATCTTTCTGTAGGGGGTCCATATTAATTTGACGGTGCGTATAATAATTATTCTTAGTTTATTAATTAGTTTCAACATAACATACATACACTTCAATAATTCTTACCCGTTTTTCATAGAGTAAAATATCTCTCGGGCGTTGGTAATTGTAGTCATTGCAATATTCAAAGGTTTTAAAACTGCGGTATTCAATTGTAGTTATTGTATATATGGTAGGTGCACCCGACACATTATTTCGGTAACACTTTTATTCAACACGTATAATGCTGCTAATTATATATATATATATATATATATATATATATATAAATATAAATATAAGTTGTGCATTAATTTAACTTATTTAAATTAAATTATTTATATTTTATTAAGATGATTTATTAAAATATTATTTATAATTTATCTATTATTTATAAAAATATTTTATTGATCATAAAAATTGAAGTTATTATTTTTTAATTAATTATATTTAAGTGACGTAAAATATTATTTTTATCATTTAAATATTTTTTATTATAATTTTTAATTAAATTGGAATCTAAGTTAAAAATATTAAATAAACAAAAATATATTTTGCGGCAGTTCTTACCTCTTCTGGCAGTTCCAATCTCAACCGCCGTTATATTTCTGATATTTATCCGTTTTGCGGCGGTTTCTACATCAACTGTCGTTAAATTCATCTATTTCGCGATGGTTTCTTTGAAGTCGCTGCTAAATGCGATAAATCGTCGTATAAACCAATGACATTATCCATTTAGCGGGGTTTATTCAATCCCGTTAATAAGCCGCCGCTATTTGCTGGATTTATTTTAGTGGCATGATCTTTATTTATCCAATACAAAACAAGACAATTGTGTTTTGATAAACCACAAGCATCTTTTCAAAATATTTTATCATTCATATAAAATATATATTAAAATATAAAATACATATTAAAAGTATATGAAATAATACATATGTTATAAGTAAATATGCATTATATAGCATTTTTTGTTTTACAATATAATACTTCTATCTAATAGCTTAAAAAATAAAAATGTAGAAATTTGGGCAACAAAAATATAACATTTTACAAAATTGGTTTAAAATTTTGGTGTTAATGGTGTTCAGCTACGTTTGAGAATTTTCTGTTTTGCTAATTTGGTGGTATGCGCTGGCTTCAGGATTTTGGTTCAAAATTTTGGTGTTGTTAGTATTTTAAGTGTTGTTTGAAAATTTTGTTTATTTTCTAATTTAGAGTGTGTTTGTTTGATTTTCTATAGTGTAGTTAGAGGTTTTTGTTAGGTTTATGTTTTATCTATCTTGATGTACTCTTATGTACTTTTGATGTAGTATTCTAATCTCCTTAGAAAATTTAATTTGAATTATAAAAAAAAATTAGAAATTGGACAAAAACATTCTGGAATTAAACACAAACTAATTATATAAAAAAATAAAACCACAAAAATTATGAATTGCAAAATAATTAAATTTTAATACTTAAATATAGAAGATTAGTAAAAAAATCACTCAACATGATATATTCCTTCCAAAACTAAACACATAATTATGATTCAATAAACACAGAAACTTTCTATGTTTCTTTTATAAAATTGATGTGTTTTCCTTCCTACGTTTCTTTTATTTGGGTGTTTCTTGTAAAGAAAAGAAATAGAAAAAAGCAAAAGAAAATTTTGTATGCTAAATGAGATTATAAATACTTAATGATCCTCAACTTACATATCATCCCACATTGACATTCTCCTCTTATCATATTCTGAGGTAACAATCAGCAAAATCTCTTAATTGGCACTACCACTAATTTCTCCCTCTTTCTTCTCTTAGTTTCATCATGGCTACTTTTAATAATAAGGCCATGCAAAAATACTTAGTTTTATTTCTTGCACTAGTTTCCTTCCATGGCTTCAACCTTAGCCATGGTAGGAAGATCGCAATAAAGCCATTGAACACAAACATTGAAAACAATAATCCCCATCCTCTTCCTACCCTTCTTACTACTCCATCATCAAACAAACACAAAATGACACCAAATAATAGTGTTGGTCACAAAAAAGAATACAATTTTTTCAAGAAAACAATGGTGACAACAGTTCAACGTCCAAATAATGTTGAAGCTTCTACAAATGGGGTTGGTCCAGGTCCTAGCCCTAGTATTGGTCACAAGAAATATAACAGAAAAAATAATTTTACGAAATCATCAATGGTAGCAGTTCAGAGTATTTCAGAAGATGCTAATAATAATAGTAAAGATTCTGTGAATGGAGTTGGTCCAGGTCATAGTCCTGGTGTTGGTCACAAGAAACTTGCCAAGCAGGATGATAAGGTTTCCATCAATGGAGTCGGCCCGGGTCCTAGCCCCGGCGATGGTCACTAATGATCTGCCGGAGGATTACTAGCGGAGAAAGATAATAATGTGATGAAATCAATGGTGGTAGTTCAAAGTTCAGATGCTAAATTGCTAATGGTTTTAATTTGTGAAAAGCTGATAGTCAAATTATTAGCCATGTTAATATATTATTATATTTATATGTATTTTCTTTAATGAAAAATAAAACCTCTATCTTATTACTCTTGGAACCCTTCACTTTCCTTTAATTCTCAAAATTGCAGATCGTCCACATCAATTGTTCGTCCCAAAGTTCCGATATGTACTGCAGATTCCATACATACATATATATTATAATGTTGTGGGCTTGTGGCTATTATCACAATCACATTGAAAAACAATGGATAAATACTATTTTGGTGTTTTAAGTTTAGGTCAAATTTTAAATGGGTTTTTAATTTTTGAATTGTATGTTGATTATTAATTAGTCATTTCAAGTTAAATGGTGGATAAAATTGAACTTATTTAAAATTTTTTAGACTAAAATAGGACAATAATATTAGGAATCAATTTAAAATTTAACTTTAAACATCGAAAAACAAAATAATACTTTACCAAATTGTTTTTTTTTTATAATATCTTATGAATTAACCAGCTCTCACATTGCACCTAAGGATAGCAATTGGCCTAGGGATGGATGCCTCTTTTTGGACATGCCATCCCACAAGATGAAATTCAAATTGCATTGAATCCAATCTTCGCATATAAATCTGTGCCTAAAATTTATCATGATCAAGTTGGATTCTCTCCCATCACACCCTATGCTATAGTGCTATACAAATAAAAGACTTAACACACGTTTAAGGCATAAGGTATCTGCCTTCTAGGTACAACACTAGACCAAGCTAAGGAGTAGATAGTCATACTAGACCATTGTCCATGCAACCATGCAATACCTCGAAATCAATCATCATCCTTCATCTTGGTTTGTTCAACAATAATGGAACTCCATCATTACTTCAATTCCACACTCACTGCAACAATTTCGACAAATAACGGCGATTCTTTTTTTTAGATAGCGGTAGTTAAAGCAAAACGTTTAGCGACGATTTTTTATAACCGCCGGAACAATTGTCGCCAAACTGATTTTTGTTTTGCAAACCGCTGCTAAACCCCAACTTCTAATAAAAATTAATTTTCATTGAAACGTGTTCCTCCACGGTGCACCAGCAGTACTACACACTAGGAGACTCTCTCTTTCGATATTTCATTATGAAAGTTTCCTTGGGTGGGATTTAAACACGGGACATAAGAGTCCAAGCTCTTCCCGCATGCATGCCTTTCACCAAGACAACTCAACATTTAATACATATGACGATATATTAATTATATATATAAAAGTCTTTGTAATTTTGAAATTGTGGATTATTTTGAATGATGCAAATTAAATTATTAATATTTTCATTTAAATGTCTAATTAATATGTGGTTTACATTTTATTTATTATTTATAAAAAATATTTTATTAACTCTAAAAATTAAGGTCATCACTTTTTAATTAATCAGATGTGACTGATGTAAAATACTATTTTTATCAATTAAATTTTTATTATAATGTAAAAATAGCAATTGGATGTTAGTAAACTCAATTTTCACATTAAGGTACACAAACATGTTTCAAACCTATTTAGCGGTGGTTTATACCTAACCGCTGCTAAACACCGTGTTTTTTTCCAGAAATTGGGGTGATATGTATTTATTTAGCGGCAGTACCTAAACACTTAGCAGCACATTGTACGAACCGCCGCAAAAATTGTCGCCAATCATCGTTTAGCGGCGGTTTTCAGAAACCGCCGGCATCTACCAGAATTATTGTAGTGACTAAATAAAATATTAACCTTTTTTATAAATTCGATACAGTACACTGTGTTATGAAGAAACAACTGAGGACTTATTTGTTTGTAGCACTGACACACTGCGCGCCAGCTGTCAAGACTCGGAGGATCACTTAGGTTGCATTTGTTTAGGAGAACATGATAAGTCAATAAGACACTGGAACATGAATAAAACAGAACAAGACACTAAAACTTACTGTCTTTATATTATATCTCGTAATAATGTATAAGACACACATGGACACGCCTACAATTTAATATAATAGACATTTTTATCCATTTGAAAATAAAAATAAAACAAAATAAAAAATAATTATTTTAATTCTTAGCAGAACCCATTCAATTCTAATACATATTTCCTATTGTTAATTTATTGTTTTTTTTTCTTTATATTTGATCATTTTGGTATTTCACCACCAATAATTTTTTTTTGTTAATTATTTCAGATTCAATTTTTTTTTAAAGATTCATTTTACAATAAATAAAAAAAAAGTAAAGGTAGAAGAAGAAGGGGAAGATAGAAGAAACAGGAAAGAATAAGAGAAAAGAAAGGAAAAAAGAAAGGAAAAAAGAAGAAATAGTAAATAGAAGAAGAAGAGAGGGCACCCAAAAGAAGAGGAGAGAAAGAAAAACATCATAATAGGAACAGGGAAGCACACAAAAAGTATGAAGAGAAGGAAAAAGAATCGGTAAAAAAAAAGAAGAAGAAAAAATTTGAAGAGGAAGAGAAGAAGAAAGTCAAATAAAAAGGAGAAATAAAAGAAAAGGAAGAAGAAAAAGAAACCCGAAGAAAAGAAGAGTTTGGAGAGAAGGAAAAAAAAAAGAAAAAGAAGATAACCACAGAAAGGGAGAGAGAGATAAACAAAAAGAAGAAGAGAAGGTAGATGAATAAGAATCACGAGGAAGAAGAACAAGAATTGGGAATATTTGAACGAAGAGAGAAATAAAAATTAGAATTTGTTACATCAAAATTAAAATGAGATAACAATCGAATAATGAAAAAATTTTATGGGTAAAAAAGAAAAAATCTTCATTAAAAATTTAGTTTTTATCTCTCAAATTTTGTGTTAAATTTTTCATTGAAAGTTCTATACAAAAATAAGAAAAGTTGTGCCAAAGATAATGTATTTTTGTCCATGACAGAGATAATGTGTTTTTGTCTATGTCTCTGTCACCAAATATATTTTAGTTCAACAATATTCATGTCTCAGTGTCCTGTTCACGAAAAATAAAGGCAGCCTTAGGTATTCTAATATTAAGACGAGATAAACATAAATAAAGGAGATAAACATTTTATACATATTAAGTACTAGGATGATGTCATTTTTAATGATCATTTAACGTTATAAATGAAATGGGCTATCTCATGTTGTCTAATGTAAAAAATAATTACCATGTTATTTACGAAATTACCAATAATTAAACGGAATGAAGGTAACAAATTAATTTAGTGATTTTTTTAATCTCAAAAATTAAAATTATGCAATTAAAATCTAAAAGCTAAGATTATTTTAATGAAAATTGCGATTTTCAGATATAAAAATTGGTCAACAAAACATAAGTAATTAAAAAGATTCCTAAGATAACAGACACCATTAACTTAGCTTGCAGCATATAAATAGGGTATGGCCCATGTTATCATAGCTCTTTTAATTTATATAATGGCTCACAACTTCATCATAGCACTTCAATTCGTACCAGTTTGCAATAGAAAAAAATATCTCCAGGGCTTTTCTCTCCTGTTGCCTCTATTGTAAATTACATCCCAAACTATATAAATTAATTAATTATTTTTATTATTAATATAATATATTAGTTGTAGGCTTGTGGCACTTGGTACCTTGAAAGGTCACACAGTACAGTAGCAAAGAATGATTTAGGTTAACATTATTAAAGTTACAGCAATTCTCTGTGCTCAAGCTAGTCCACCAATGTATATATGCTGAAGTATTAAAAAAATCTGAGCGTAAAAAAGATTAATTTCATTAAGATTCGAAACTTGACATTCAAATTTAGGTTAGATATGCAATAGAAAAGGTGTTGAAGATCAAAAAAGAGAACTATATCAAAATGAAATATGGATATAATATACAGAACATAATGGGCCTAACTTTTTCATAAATATACAGAACATATTTTAACTCACTCGAGATGGAAGCTGAGAAGTGAGATTCCATGGAATCAAATACATTTAATATGTTTGTGGACACTTAAAAATATTTAACACTTTTGCATTGTCAGATATATATTTTTCTATTAATTTATGCTTTTAGGAGAATAGCTTCGTAATATACATCTTGTCCAATAATTACTTTATCAAATAAAAAAGGAATTGCATTTAATTTTTATACATATTTTATTTTGAAAATTCTTTTAATGAATGATAAAATTGGATTAAAAAAAAAGATTTTCGCTAAATTTTTATAGACTATATGTTCATTACATATAACAATTTTTTATAGTTTCTTTCTATTATGAAGTATTCTTTTTAATTTGAATATTTTGTTCATTATAGATATAAAATTTAATTTTGATACATTGATATCATAAAATATTTTATACAGTCGTATAATTATATTAGTTCGTTTATATGATGAATCACGAGATCAATAGCAAATAAAGTTATTTTTACTGACGTGATATTTAGGTAATAGTTAGACACACGTGTAAAATATTAATTAGTCAAATTAATATTTTATAAGCATATTGATTAATAAACATATTTAAATAACATAGCTGAATATCAACAACGGTCCACATTAGAAGAACACACTCCACATAATTAGTCAAATTGATTAAATTACAATCTTTAAATTGAAGGCCATTGGCATACTAATTAAATAAGGTTATAAAAATACCTCATGATCCCGTAACTTTTAGCCTCCTCCTCTTATCTCGATTTTTTTTTGTCCCTTTTTTTTTTTTTTTTTTTGTTCTTACGTTTATTTTTCTCATTATATTTCTCCCCTCTCCTTTTGATTGTATTTTTATTAAAAAAATTATGTTTGATATAAAAAATTTCTACATTTTAAAAAACTTCAACTCTATGTTGCTATTATTCAAAAAATTATTAATTTAGTATTAAAAAAACTATTTTTTAAGAAAAATTTAACAACTAAGTTGCGCCAACTGATTTGAGAAATGAGATATTTATTTCTTTGTAGGGCAAACTGTTGGTGAGATTCGATGAAAGGGACCCCAAAGATTCATTTCCATTCCATCAAAGCTGACGCCACAAATTGCATCACTCCACAAATGTCCTAGCTAGTTGCCCACCTCTATATTATTTATTTTTTAAATAAATATAAAATACTAATATTAAACAATATTAACAATGAGAGTTTAAAAAAAAAACAAATAAGTTCGTAACTAATTGAAAATAAAAAACGTCAATCGCTTTTTAAAATATAAATATGTAATAAGCTAGTTTTTATATGAAATTAAATAAATTCTTCGGTGAATTTAGACGTCTCGTATTTTAAAAAGTGAATAATGTTTTTATATTTTTAATTTATTAAAAATTTATTTGTCTTTGAATTAAAAAATCAATGATTTATTTATTTATGTCAATAAAGATGAGGAAATGAGTACCGTTGGTATACACCTACATACAGAGATAATATATAATGATAATATTAGATGTATTATAATACATTTTTATATATCTCATTTAAAATATAAAAAATGTAAATATTAGCACAGAAAAATTGACTAAACAATATAATATACGATAATATAAAAATAATTATATATAACACAAAAATAATGTATTTCAAGACAAAAATCAAACTAGAAGAAAAATACAAAGAGTGTTAGAAGATATACCTATATAATAATACGCATAGATTAATTCAATATATAAAGCACACAGTAGCCACCATACACTTTGCTTATGATTTTAAAATAGAAAATTGAAGTGGAGAACTCATAAGTTATACTAATACTAATGATCGATCATTCTAAGCTTGTAATTTATATTATCATTCATTTGTTTATTTTGATTCTCCGTACTTTAATTTACTTAATTGAGTAAGTGGAGACCAAATGAGGGCTCCTCAAACCCTGGAGCCTTTTGGAGGATTCTCCATTACCACCCCAATTTATTAATATACATAGTAATTAATTAACTGGCATGGGTGACAAATTCTGTGGTAGGGACTAATATGCTTTTGACTTGACTTCAGCTTTCTTAACATGAACTTTTGTCCATAGCAAATGATGCTTTATGTGTGCACGTGGACAGAAGTTGTGCAGTGTATGATTAAACCCCTTTTTATAATGCAAATACTCACATTAATTTTAAATCCATAACTAGTATACATATTTAAGGCTATTTGATGGTAAAAATATAACAAAATTCTCTATAAATACTAAAAATCAATAGTTAAATGTTAAGTAATATCCTAAATTGTCAAACAAAAAAAAGTAATATCCTAGGCCAGTCTTTAATTTAAATTTTTTTTAAATAATTTAATTTTTAATATTTTTAATCATCAAATCAATAGTTAATTCTCACATGATATTATTCGTGAAAAAATTGATTTAAAATTTTTAAAATGAAATTATTAAATAATGATAAAGAGAATTAATTTATTTAATTTTTTCCTAAAATTTGATATGAGAAAATAAGAAGTTAGACTGATTTGATAATTAAAATTTAATTTATTAAATAACAAAGTGTGAGATTAAAAATTTTCAAAAAAAATGTATGGGATAGAACTCCTAAATATTTGTATATACTACGTCACTTGTACATATTTCATTTGCAATATTTGTTGAGGGATTAATGAATAAAAATACACATTAATTTTTAGATAGTAAATAAACATACATATGAATTTTTTAATAAGATATTTGTATACATAAAATATATGTTTCATCCGTTAAACACGTTTATCCAAACGTTATTCCAACTCATTTTTCTTCCAAAACGTGTAATAGGTATCACGTTAATGTTTAGGTAGACATTCTTGAGAGTGTGACGTGGCTATTGAAATAACAATGTGAAAGTTAGAGTTTAAAAAAGTTGTTTATTAAAATGAAGAAAATATAATTAGAATTAGAAATTGTTGAACATGCTCTCATGTTTATCACAACAACAACAAAACCAGCTTGAGGAAATCCCTAGCAGAGAGAGAGAGTCATTTGGTTAAAATGAGATTTGAAATCTGAAATTTTTGCTTAGGGGATCTTTGTGCAGGCGCCAATGGCTTTGGAGCGAGGCACAATAGAGGAAGGGTTCTTCACACACGATGAAGCAATGGTTTCAAAGAGGTGACGTTGGGTTGAAAAACGAGCAAGGGTGTTTGGATCAAAATCAACAAAAAGTTAACACATTTCCCCTCTTTGATTCTTGTTCATATATGTAACAATAGGGTTTAAGGTTTACTTTGCAACTTTGATATAGGTAATAGAGAGGATTTTGGTGTGATTGGGTTTTGTATATATATATATAGTGAAACACAATGGGTATTTTTTTTCTAATGAATAACTTGATTGAGTGTATATGTTGCTGCTGTCATATGCGAGAAAGAGGAGATTAAATTAACCAATTTATTGGGTTTGACTGAATTATTTATATTTTCTTTTGCTTTTGCTGATCCTATTATATAAGAATGGGGAGATATGAACTTATTTTACCTTTTCTACTTGATTGTAATTTTCTTCTTGATTGTTTTTTAGGAGAACTATTTAAAAAAAAATAGTCGAGTATTTATCTTAGATTATTACTTTGATTGAGGTCATTTTTTCATAAACATAACAGATGGTGAACATGTTAACGTTAGTGTATCATTTATCATAAAGGAAAGCTAGATCGAGAGAAATGTAAATGGAATTGTGGTTTATACTGAAGAGAGGAGGTGACTGAATTTCTGAATTGCTGAAAATCTAACTTTTAATTTACTAGAGGGTTTATAAAAGAGCTTAAGGTGTACTGTTCCGTGAAGGATTGCTACTGGGCCGAAAAAGAGTTAAGGGTTGAACCTTCTGCGTGCACTTAGTTAGGATTGACAGTGATATGATCAGATTGTATGGACCAAATTGTTTTTAAAAGTTTCTTCACATCTGACCATCATTTATGACATCCATCCAATTTCTTTAATCTTCTCGTTTATCCCAAATTCCTTTCAATTTATTCGATCTCATCATCCCATATGAAGTACTCACATTTAAGGTTAATTCTTGTGAAATTTTCTCAAGAAATGAAGGAATTAGAAAGAATGAAGAAATACTCATCATTGAAGAAATGAAGAAAAAAAAATACTCAAGGAAAGATGTAGCTTACCTCTCATGGGAGACATCGAAGGAACAATCTTCCTGGATTCAGTTCGGTCCTAGACTTGGGCATCACTGCATCAAATGCGTGCATACACTTCTCATTGTTATAATCAACTTCTTCTTTTGGTTCTTCAATAATGTGGAAAAGACCCAACACAAGCACTAGAACAATTTTGAGATATAGTGCTTCTCTTTCGTTGAGATGTTATCATCCTTAATTACCTCTTAGGGTTTCAAAGTTTCTCTAGATCCTTTCAATTACTGGGAATAGGAAGGAGAAACATTAATATAATTTTAATTTTAATTAATATAATTATAACTTTATTTTTTTACCCTGTCAAATATTTTTCCCACATCACACTCTCAATAATACCTAGCTACCTAAACATTAACGTGACACCTATTATATGTTTTGGACAGAAAATGAGTTGGGTTAACATTTGGGTAAAGACGGGGCATATATTCATGTGTATAAATATTTCATTAATTTAAAATTTTATGTATATTTTTGCCCACTATTTAAAATTTTATGTGTATTTTTATCTATTAATGCATTTGATGAGTACTATTGTAGTTGGTATATTTTTTTTTTAATTAATCTACGTGTACCACTGTACACATTTGTACGCATCCTTTATAATACGGAAAAATGTAAATATTAGCACATAAAAATAAATTTTCTATGCTGATATCTATATTTTTT
Organism: Stylosanthes scabra; assembly: GCA_036250425.1. Taxonomy (NCBI): domain Eukaryota; kingdom Viridiplantae; phylum Streptophyta; class Magnoliopsida; order Fabales; family Fabaceae; genus Stylosanthes; species Stylosanthes scabra. Next base: position 16,526 of record JASCZI010060802.1, on the reverse strand, counting down.
CGTATTAAAAATAATGTATACGGAGGTGTATAATGATTTATGTAGCGTTACCATTTATTTTTCCAATTGTAGTTTTTTTATATTATTTAGTTATTGATTTTCTTAAGTTATCATCTCTCTTTATAAGAACTTTTATTTATTAAAATTATAAAAAAAAATATTTCACAATAAAAAAGAGGAAAGAGAACGAATATTTGAAAACTCTTTTTTTTTGGACTTGGGCTGGTAGCCCAAAACAAACCCACCCAAAACCCGAATAATAGACCTGCTTCTAATCCTAATGGAGACCGTGTATTATGCAGCAGCTTCAAGAATGGTAACCTTCTTCCATGCTTCATCCTGATAGCATTCCTCCAAGCAGTACCACTACACTACTCTATCTAACCTCCCTTGCTTCAGATTGAGTACCCTAAGCCGTTGTGATGCATTGTCTTTTTTATGATGAGGGCAATTTCTGTGTCTGCATCCCTTCTTTTCGCAATGGATGTGGAAGAGATGGAAGAAGGGTCTTCCGCTTCTGCCAGTCTGAGCTCCTGTTATCATCACTACTGCAGATCTTCTAGTAGCCGCCATCACTCCACGGTAATCACCAGAGCTTGCCATCACAAAAGGGCTGAAGTACTGAGAGATAACACCATAACTGGCGAACATGAAGCTGCCTTTGATGTGGTTTCCGATGCCGCTGCCATGTCCTTCTTCAAACACGTCAAATAATTAAGGACAAGGTAAAAGATTTGCTTCTCTCTCGATTTTATTTATTTCCAATTCTGGGTTATTTAGGATTAACAGAAGAGGGTGTTGACACTGTAGTTAAAGGTTGTTTCAGGGGAGTCTCCGACATCAATGGATAGTGACGGGTAAGAAGTCTTCAACAAGTTTGGGAAGCAGGCTATTTCAAATTTTCTGAAGCCAAATCTAGGTAATTGCATCCTAATTGCCTCTTGATGGAGTATTACCTTAGTAGGCCCTTGTTTCTCTGTTCTGGGTATATTGTCTGGACCTGTCTTCCTTAATTATTTGGTGAATTCTCAATGTATTTCCCTGATTAGTATCTCTTGTTGAAGTATTTGTTTGTTCCTGCTTTGCTATGAGGTGTGCCAATCGGTTCCCTTGTCTTGGTATCCAAGTAAATCCACAATTGGGTTAGTGCTGTATCAACTTTCGGATATCATCTAATATGGGTAATATTTCTGCAATCCTTGCAATAGATTTAAGGGCTTGGCGAAGCTGTTGGTTGTCAGTTTCAATAATCAAGTTTTGCACATTTAAGTTTTTAGTTGCAATGAGTGCTTGTCTAATTGACAAAACTTTCACTGTTAATGTAGATATGGCCTTCACCTTTGTAGCTGTAGTCAACAACACCCTGCCATTGCTGTCTCGAAAAGCTGCTGTCGTTGCTCCTGTACTTGCAGCATTGCAGAACGCCCCATCTACATTGCATTTGATCCAACAAGCTGGAGGCGGATGCCAGGTTACAACAGTAGTATCTTTTCTTCTATTAGGGTGTGTTAGTGGATGGATTGAGAAATGTTGTTGTACATGTTGTTGATGTAGTTGGTTTTGTATGAACCTTGGTTGTTAATTTTGTTGATATATTTCCGTCTGAGAATCGTTTGCTATATTGCTCTGTGACTAGTATTGTGGCTGATTTGGATTTACAAACTCCTACTCCAATAACTTTGCTTTAAACAATACATCTTCTGGGTTGAGTTTAGCACCTTCATACACGGCTTTATTCCTAGCTTTTCATATTTCCCATATGATAAATCCTAGCTTCCTTAAATATAACTTGTATTCTTTACCCATTGCATTTCTCATGTTGTCCCTTTTGGATAAGAACCAATTTCCAAATGAAGTAACCGTATGAGTTGTAGGCGTGCATTGGACTTGCGATTCAAACCAAATCGGTCTTGTCCATGGGCAAAGAAGCAGTGAATGTTCCACTGTTTCTTGATCCTGAAAACATAAAGGACACATATCAGTTTGCAATATTTTCTTTAAAAATAAATTTCTGTATGTGGGGATTATGTTGTTAACTGCTTTCCAAAGAAAACATTTAACGTTTTGTGGCACATTTAAAGTCCAGATATCCTGCCATATTGCATTATGATTTATGCTTGTTGAAGGTGTGTTGTTTCCGATTTTTGCTTCTTCTGATTTTGCTACTTTATAACCGCTTTTGACTGTATAGACTCCATCACTTGGTTTTGGCGAAAAGAGCTCATCCTCATTGTAAAAAATCCTTTTTGGTGTTTTTAGAATTTTCTTTGCCGATTCCTCATTAAACAACTGTTTTATTTTTCCTTCATCTCATTCGCCGCTATCTTGAATTATTTCCCTAACCCATTTAATTTTCGCATTTTTTGTATTAATCAACTTCCTATCGTCTATTGTCCATCTGCCCTCCACACATCTATTGCATTTCCTTGACCAATAACCCATCTAGCATGTTGAAAGAATAATTCCTTTCCCTGCATGAAACTCCTCCAAATTCAAGAATCTTCATGCTTTGCTTTTGTATTCCTTAGTTCCTATTCTGGGAAATATAAACCCTTTAAAACTTTAACTCATAGTGCTTCTGAATTTTGGACCATCCGCCATATCTGTTTTGCTAAATAAGCTTGATTTTGAATATACAGGTTTTTAAATCCTAATCCACCATCTTTTTTGCTGAGCGTTAAAACATCCCATGCTTTCCAATGTATTCCTCTTTCTTTAACCCCCGAAGCCCACCAAAATTTTGCTATTTTGGCGCTTAGAGACCTGCAGAAGCCTTTAGGAAATCAGATAACATTCATAGCATAAGCTAGTATCGCTTGTAACACTGCCTTTATCAATGTTTCCTTCCCTTGCCTGATTAAGTAATTTTTCTTTTCAGCCAATGATTTTGTCTAAAACTCTATTCTCTATTCACTTCAATGCTCTGTTCATAGACCTTCCCCAATTTGCTGGTAGACCCAAGTATTTATCCGGATTATTCCAAATTGGTATTCCAAGAATCTCTTCAATATCATTCCTTTGGCTTATGGAAATATCATTGCCAAAATTAATGCTTGACTTATCTAAATTGACTTTTCGCCCTGAAGCTGTTGTGTATTCATTTATAATCTCTATACTTTGATAAATTTCATCACTGCTTGTCTTTGAAAAGATAATACAGTCATCTGCAAACAAAAAGATATGTTAAAGTAGGTGCATTTCTAGCTAAACTTACCCCTGTGATTCTGTTTTCTATCTTAGCCTTCTCCATTAAAATGGTGAATACTTCAGCTGCCATAATAAATAGATAAGGTGAAAGAGGGTCTCCTTGCCTCAGTCCTCTTTGTGGGAAGATAGTCTTCGAAAGCAAATCATTAATTTTTATTTTATAAGACACTTTCTCCTGACACATTCCATAATAAGTTTAAGCCAAAATTCATTTAATCCAAAAGCCTTAAGACAAGCTTCCCAAAAATCACATTCAATTCTATCATATGTTTTATTCATATCTAATTTAATGGCAACAAAGTCAGACACATTCCTACCCTTCTTGTTTATCTTATGAAAATATTCTTGTGCTATAATAATATTATCCTGAATTTGTCTTTTTTCTACAAAAGCACTTTAATTATGTGAAATAACATTGCTAATTATTTTCTGTAATCTATTGACTATAATTTTAGATATAATTTTATATAATAAATTACAACAACTAATAGGCCTAAGATAATTTAAAGTTTCAGGATTATCTATTTTTGGAACCAAAACAATGGTTGTATCTCCCATAAACTGTGGCAGAAAACCTTCTTTGAAAAAATATTTTATGACATCAGTTAGTTCTTTTCCTATAAATTCCCAATTTTTTTTTTTAAAAAATAAATCATTAAGTCCATCTGGGCCAGGGGCCTTATGAGCACCTAATCCAAAAACAACATCTTTAATTTCTTCATTTGTAATTTCATCTAAGAGTTTAGCATTCACACTTGGTGTTATCCTTTTTGGGATCTGGTTGATACAATTATGATATGCACAATTTGTTGTGACTGTGAATAGATTCGGATAGTAGTTTTCTGCCAGTTGCATGACTTCTTTTTCACCTTCTATTCTCTCGCCCTTGTCATTCTTGATGCAATCAATGTGATTGCGATTCCTTTTTTGGATTGTTGTCGTGTGAAGAAACTTTGAATTTTTATCTCCTTGCTGTAGTCATTTTACTCTAGAGCGTTGACCCAATACTTTTCTTCCTGCCTCCATAAGTTGGATATGTTTGCTTTTAGTTATTTTATCCTGTGTTGTTGCACTTCTAGTAATTCACCTTCTTTTAGTTCCCTTAGCTCTTTCTTCTTCATTTTGTCTGCTCTTTTAAAGGTGGTATTACTCCATTTCACCAACTGGCTCTTAGTCCTTGCGAATCTCTTATTTATATTCTCCCATTTGTCCTTGATTTGTTCATTATTATCCTTCCATGCTTTCTCTATTACAATGCTGCATTGCTGGTGGTCTAGCAAAAAAATTTCAAATTTGAACATGGTGCTTATTTTCCTTTTGGGCTTGAGTTTAGGATTAGTGGTGAATGATTAGAGCTTATTGCTGGCAGTGCTATTAGCAATGCATGAAAATGATCCATTCTCTATTCCCAGTTTGCCAAAACCTTATCTATTCGCTCTCTTGTAATTACTCCATTGTGAGGGTTGCTAAACCAGGTGAATTTCTTCCCCTGTGGTTCAATATCCATTAGTCTTTTGCTCTATACAAAGTCCCTGAATATTTGAATTTGACTATTAGATGCTGGATGTAAGCTTTCCTTTTCATACTGACTTAGGATGTCATTGAAATCGCCTAAGTATATTGTAGGTTGTTGGTCAAGTGCTGAGCTTTGTGATAGATTCCTCCATAGCTTTCTTCTTGATTTTGGTGTTGGGTTGCCATAGACAAATACACTATTCCAATCGCTGCTTTGGTTGTTGTTGATGGTTGCTTTTATGTAATTATCACACCACTCATACACATTAATATTTACATTAGATTTCCAAAAGAGGCATAGTCCCCCGGACAACCCCCGGGATGACACACAAAACATGTTATCATACTTAAGTCTTCTCTTTATCCTATTACATTTTATTTCATTTGCTTTTGTTTCTATTAAAAACAAAATAGACGGCTTTTCCTTTTTGCATATATTGATGAGTTCACTTGCTGTCGCTGGGGCTGCCAACCTGCGGCAATTCCAGCTGAGGATTTTCATGGCTGATTGTGGGGGCACGGTCTAGCCCGCCTCCTCAGCCATAGTATTCGCAGCATCTTCTTTATGTCACTTTGTCACTGATTGCTTGTTGTTCATGTTGGAATCTGTTTCTGTTTCATCTTCTATTAGAAGTTGACATATTTCCTCTCTCTTGCGTTTGATTTGCAGGTTGTGGATGATTGAGAGCTAAGTCCTCCACCTGGCCCCCCTTCGTTGTTCTGACCAGTGTCTGAATCTTGCTTATCTTCATCCTCCTCTGGGAATTCCACGATATATGGAATATCTGGAGGCTTGCGCATGATCTTCTTCCTGCCTTGGCCATCCCTTCAACATTTTCGGCTTCTCCCTATAAGACCACGGGTCTAAAACTTTTTTATTAACAAAATTACATATCTTGTTTATAACAACTTGCTTCAAGACTTCCATAATTGGCATCTGATTAGTAGGCATACCTTCTTGCTTTTGCATTTCCTGATTCTGTTTGGGCTCTTGATTATCACTGCTATTGTCTTGCATCTTTTCCTTGCCACGATTTGAGTGTGTGATGTGTTGATTAACTGAGCATGATACTTTAGGGTGTTGAAGTATCTTTGCTAAACTCATTATTGCTCCTGGAAGGTTGTTGGTGTTGCTGGTTGAGAGCTCCCATGTCCTGAGTCTGGTGCTGGCTACCCTGTTTAGGCAAACTAGAGTGATCTGGAACATTGGTAAGATTCTCTCCTAGACTTTCCATACCTTTCACCTCATGGTTTGTAGTTCTATCTATCTGATCATCTATAAATTGCTGATTTTCCTGTAAATTAACTCCACTAGCTGCAGCTTGGTTTGGAAATGCTCGTCCTTGATGTATTTGCCTCTGGTTGTATCGCATGATTTCATTTTCCTAAGAGTCCAGCTGAATTTGGGTTTCTGGAGCCTCCATTTCCTAAATTGGAGGTGGCCTGCTCACCCCTAAACCTAGAAGGTATCTCGGTTTGAGTGGATCCCAAGAAGCTATAGCCACAGGTTTGGTACAATCTCATTTATTATGTCTAATTATACCACACCTTAGGCAATAGCTGTCTTGGATCCTCTCATATTTAAAGCTCATCCATACCTTAGGTAGGTTGGGCCTAGGCAACCATATATCAGTGCGGAAAGACCTAGAAATATCCATAAAAATTTTAGCTCTGAGAAATGATCGATGAAGTAGGTTGTTTATCACAGGATCCTCTGTCTCCATCACAGTGCCCAAATTCCTTCTTATTTTCTCATCTGTATAAGCGGACATGTAGGATAGCGGAACCCCATGCATTTGCATCCAAAGCTCCATTATATTGTGATTGATAGAATCAATAGATTGCAATCCAGTCCACAGACTTAGGTTGATTAGGTGCCCTCGGAAGCTCCATGGGCACCTATTCAGGATCTGTCTCCCCTTTTCATGGTCATTGAAGCTAATAAGAATTGTATTTCTCCCAATTTCTGTGATGACAATTCCATTAGGATTTTCCCATATTCTCATAAGTCCAACTTTAATAGAATTGAAGCCAAATTCTTTGTCAGAGATGATCTTTCCAACTAAATTGAAATTGTTCAAATCAAACCCTTAATCTGAATTTGGGTTAATATGTATGACGGCTCCATCTTCCATCATTCATCACACATCTACTGGTGTAACCAAAACATCATCATGACCTCCAAATTCAAAGTGAAATAATATTATCTTGTATATGCATTAAAAATCTACTTGCATATATGCATTTAATTACCAAATCAACCCTCATATGATTTCTTATGTACATTTAACATAGTTGATATTTTTTTATACACAATATGTACAATGTACATCTTTTTATCTATTTCAACTCAATATATAAAACACAAATAAAAAATAAATAAGATTATTCTAATTAAAAAATCATTTTATTTATAATAATATGAGCATAATAATTAAATATTTCATAAAAATATTTATTAAACACTAAAAATCAGCCAAAAATCAGTTAACAACAAATTATTCACACATTTTTCAATAAAATAATTAACTATTAGAATAATTAAACTTATTATAGTAAAATAATCAAACATGTCACAATTGATGAATAATTAATTTTTTTATGAACATCGAATATATATTCCTATCCAGTGATTATTATTTGTAGGCCAGGATAATTGATCTTTTGTTATGATGGGCCATTGGTTGGGCCATTGGCTAAACCCATTAGAATTACCTAGTGTCTAGTATTATAAATAGGAAGTTAATATCATTGTATTTGATAGGCAAATTATGAATTGTTGAACTTTGGTTTATTAGGAGTTTTATCTCTTTCACTTGAAGTAAAGAGAAATTGTTCTTTCTAATTCATCTTCATCTTCAATCATAGTGAATTACCAAATCCTTCTTCTAATTGAATTCTTACAATCAACAATACACATTTCTTCTTTATTTTCATGTCTCTTAATTCTAGTTCTAACATTTGGTGCTTTCGTTGAGAGTCTTCCATGGCAGAAGATGAACTCCCTGCATTCGACGGAATTGGCGGCGGCTATGGATGGTCCATTTCAGCATGGCAATTTTGGAACAGCAGAGGCACACCGGAGGCACAGAGATTGGAGGAGGTTTCCCGTGCTTTTTCCGGTCGTTCTTTGATATGGTTCCAACTATGGAGCCTCCGGAATCCAAATGCAGATTGGGATACCTTTGATCTAGCTTTTCTCCATCAATTCCAACCTGATATGAGACCAATTTTGCCAGAGATATGCTGGAAAGAAGTGAAAGACTGGGAAATTGAGTGGGTAGAGATGAGGGCTAAGCTACTGCAACAACCATAAATTGATCCACAAACAAGCAAATCTCAATCAGAGCAAGAAGTCACAGTAGTATCAGTAGAGATTCAACCAGAAATTGATAAAGATCAAGAAATTAGGCACAAAACAACAAACCAGCAATTCAGCAAAGATGAATTAGAAGAAGATCCAATTTCAACTCACCATTTCATCTTCGATTCAAAATCTCAGGCAGAAGTAGAGTTAGCAGTAGATTAGAAAAATTCAATAG
>JASCZI010060801.1:14231-27042 GCA_036250425.1 Stylosanthes scabra | reverse complement strand
TAAATGTCTCCCTCTTATAACCATAAGCTCACCCCAAACCTATCTTACTCCTCCACAAAGAGTTGTGTTCATAAAACATAGTTAAAGAGTGTGTTTCTTAGTGTGCAATAATTCTTTTATAATTTTTTTTTTGTGTATTTGATAAAGAATTGTTCTAAATGTCGAATTATGGGAATAGTCACGTTGGCTTAAGCAATTTCCAGAAGCAAAGTAAGAACCAAAGCAAGGAGCAGTACCGTTTGTGAACAGCATCGTCGAATGAGCGTCTGTGGGTCTCAGATGACAGAAGAAGGTAACCATGTGGAGAAGAAGAGTGAGAGAGGCCGCGGCAGTGGTGCAAAGGAGCAACAGATAGAGGTGAAGGCGATGATGGAGATAGGAAACACCATCCTCGACACCACTGACTTCAAGTGCAATCGCAGAGAGCAAGAGAGAATCACGCTACCATGAAGAGAATATGGGCAGAAGATTAGACGGGGAAGATGAAGATGAGAAGACTCAGAAATAAAATCCTAATAAAAGGCTTTTTCAAAATTTGGGACAATGTACAAAATTAAATGTGAGTTGCTAAAAATTGAATGATGCAACAGAAGGTAGGTGCAAAATTTAACGAAGAATGATTTTTTTTTCTTTAAAACCAGCTATTTATGTATGGTCGACACGTGTCCTCTGAAGGTGATGGAAATGACACGTGGCACATGTTTGCAGGGATTGTATAAAAAAGTTTTTTTTCCTTTAAAACAAGCTATATATGTATGGTCGCCACGTGTCCTCTGAAGGTGATGGAAATGACACGTGGCATATAGTTACAGGGATTGTATAGAAAAATATAGACAATGGTTGCTTGTGAAGTTTCACCTTCCTTAATATATTGTTGCAAAAGACTTCAGTTACAGTTTTTATCTTTTCTTTTCAGTTTCATCTCCCACTACTTTTAATGGAGTTATTTAAAAAATAAAGAAACAAATTTATCAATTGAGAAATTAAAACAATATAACATGAAGAGTTAACTGTGGGGTCCAGCCATTTAGAAGGAGGGTGGCTTAATTGGTGGGCTGATTGGTTGCGTGATTGAACAGTAACCTGGTAACTGTTCAACCATTGAAAAATTTTAAAAGATAGTCAATTTTTCAAATAACGCACAGTAATTTTCACTGTGCGTCATTTGAAAAATTGGAAGCAGCTCGCCTATAAATAGAGGAAGCTCTTCCTCAGTTTATGCATCCAATTCTGAGAGTGAGAAAAGCAGTTTAGTAATAAATTGCTGAGAGATAAATTATCTCTGAGTGAAAATAGAGAGTGTTGGTAGTGTCCAAAATTATAAGGTGTAGATTTATACACCGGGAATATTTTTGGGGTGGCATCTCTATTGTTATTCCTTGTAATAGGAAAGGGGTCTCATTATAAAACACTATATGTACCTCTTGAGTGTGTAAGAGTGTGAAAGGATACTGTGTAATTATCCCAAATATAGTGAAATTTCTGTCGGAGTTTGGCCCGTGATTTTTACCCAGTTTTTGGGGTTTTCCACGTTAAATATTGGTGCAAGTTACTATTCGTATAATAGTGCCCGTATAGTACTATTCACGTGTACCATACAGTACTATTTATCGAGACGTATATGCACTGTTCACATATACGGTTGTCGGTATTATACTCGTATATGTATACAGAACTATTGATCTATACGGTTACTATTCATACGGTTATTATTCACGGATACGTATTTTTTCGTATTTTTCGCTGCGCTGTGCTGATTGATTATCTCTGTATCTATTGTCGTATTTGAAGGTTATCGTAGCTTTATACCGTGAAAATCCCAACATTAACAACATGCCTTCACTGTTGAGGTGCTTTGGAGAATTGGAATAATGGGGTTAGGAAATTGCCTCCACTTTTTCCTTTGCTAATGAAGGGCCGAAATCTCTATAAACTGAAAACGTATACACAGAGATGGAGAAATGAAGCTCATAGAGTTAAAGTGGTTTATGAGAAGCATAGGCGAGTTGCAGCTGCGAGGTCTGTGAGGGCAATGAGGCAAAAGAAGAAACAATGTTGTGCAAATGTATCAAAAGGTACAAAGCAGCATCATGAAAAATACAAAATCATAAAAAAAAAAAAAAATCAAAAGCCATGAGAATGGAAAGATGTCAAGGAAGATAGTGGCCAATGGGAGATAAAGGAAAAAGAAAATAAGATTTTATTTATTAAATATTAATTTATAATCCTTTTTAAATGAGAGGATAAATTATCTTCTCTAAAATATGTAATGTTAATCAGAGTTAATATTCTAACCATTATAAAATTTTATAACTCAATTCTAAATTTAATCTCTCTTCTTTCCCACTCATCTGAATCAAAACTCTCCTCCTTCCTTTTTTGCTGAACAAATAAAAATGAAATAATTATTTAAAATTTATATTGCTATTTTTTTTGGGATAGATATAAACTCAAATGATATGTAGTTTTATAGATTGCACTGACCCATGTTGTATTCATTTTTTTTTTTTTTGGTTTGAATCGAAGGTTTTTAAGTGTTGATGAGAGATTGGTTGTACCCCTTTGACAAAGAGTGATAGTGAATTTTGACTCTATTAGTCTTATTATTTGGTGTGTTTAGAGTTAATCAGAATTTATGTTTTATCCATTTTTTGTGTACTCTGTTATATTCTATCTCTTTTAATTTGATTTGAGAACTTGAACTATATATAAAAAATTAGGTGATAATGCAATTTAGACTTTTTGTGTTTTTATTATGTAGTTTGGAAGAATGATCTCTGTTGTCAAGACGGTTGAAGCAATGTATGAAGATAACTAAAAGTTTGAATAATCTTTTTTGGAAAAAGGACATTTATGCCTTCGACCTTTTTAAACTAGTACAAATGTACCATCGACTTTTGAGAAATACTAGAGTGCCCCTCACCTTTGAAAAAACAAGACTATTATACCCTCTGTTGGCCTGACTCGCCAGATGGCAACGGAAAGTACTTGTGTGACTGAAATTGATCTCATTTTGATTCAACGGTGTCTAGTATGGACCCATTCTTGCTTTATATATCCAAAATGACTTTGTTTTTCTCCAAATTGTGAAGCTCATATACAATAATCAAAACGAAGTCGTTTCTCCTCTCATCCGCTTCCCACAAAACTGTCTCCTATCTTGATAGTGTTACTACACACACACTTTGCCCTAACATGTAATCGAAGATGAGTGTGCAATAACATTGTCAATATGGAGGTTTTATGGGGAATGGATGAGAGAAGAAATGACTTCGTTTTGGCTATTGCATATGAGCTTCACAATTTGGAGAGAAACAGCGTTGTTTGGGACATAGGAAGCGAGAATGAGTCCACGATGAATACCGTTGAGTCAAAACAAGACCCGCTACAGCCACATAAACATTCTCCGTTACTATTTGACGAGCCAGACCAATGGAGGGGTATAGCAGTCCCATTTTTTCAAAGGTGAGGGGCGCTCTAGTATTTCCCAAAGGTCGAGGGTACATTTGTACTAATTTAAAAAAATCAGGAGTACAAATGTCATTTTCCTCGTTTCGAGATCACATGGTATCATTTCAACAACATGAGTTATTAGAAGAGATATTTTAATAACTAATTTATACATTAGTAATTTTAAACCAACTAATTAAAAATTATTATTTTAGAGAGGATAATTTACTCTTTCATTTAGAGAGAATATAATAGAAGCCATCTAAATATTAAATCATTGAAAAAATATATAAAAAAAAAGGTGAAAAGAAAAAAAAATGAAGAATAGGAGAAAAATAAGAGGAGAGATAGCACGTGGTTGGAGTTTTTATTTGGTTTTGAAATCTTCACCTTTCATTTAATTTAATTAATATAAAGGGTTTTTTTATTTATATACACATGAATAAAAGATTTATTTCCATAATAAGCATCTCTCATTTTAAATTCTCATTATACACATGTCCATTTAGCTTCTGGGGCAGGCGAGATGGATTTATAAGCCATTTAGCCTATGGTTTAGGCGAAATGGAGGAGGGAGCTTACTGTAATCATTTTGCCTATGGCAGAGGCGAAATGGGGTGGCTCGGGATTTAGGTACCCAAGTCGCCTATGATAGAGGCGAAATGGCAGCTTCTGAAACTCTATAAATACCCATCTCTAGCACCAAACAACCGCACACCAATTCATAATCTATATAAACACATATCATTTCACTCGTTCTTTCTTCCACTCTTATGCAGTTCGATACAAATTAGTTTATGGCTACTGAAGGAATTTATGCTATTGTGTATTCCAACGAGGAAATATCACAATCAGCAGAAGGAGTTAAAGTTCTTCTAACTCAAATAATATTGAATTCCAGCAGAGGATTTGAGACCAACGAAAGTACCCGTACGCCGTCAAATTGCCGGGCAAGCAGTCCAAGTTTCACTACAAGCAACACGCTCGTTACCGGCGGAATTACCGGCGGAATTTAGGGCGGACGTTACCGGCGGATTTTGGGGCGAAATTACCGACAGAACTAACGCTTTAAAATTTTTCGGGAAACTTTGCCGGCGGATTTTAAAATCCCCCAGTCATTCCTCCAATAACACTAAACCCTAGCACCCCCAACCCCAATCTCTATCCCTCAGCCCCAGCCGTGCTCCGCCGCCCCCGTTGCCGACAGAAGCCGCCGCAGTCGCCTTCACTGCAGGCTGAAGTCATTATCGCGACCTCCGTCTCCGCCTCTAAGGTCGCCTTCGTTGCCTCCCACTCCATGTCTCGTCTCATGTCCAGCAGCGAGAAGCATCGTCATCACGTCTCCTGCTCTGTGGTGTCGTCTCCATCTCCGGTGTGTCTAGGTATTGAAGGTTCTCTTCTTCCCTTTCTGCCCTAATTTGGGAACATTCCAAACTCAAATCTCTCACCCCGTCGCCCCTGCCGTAAAGAAGCCGTCTCCGTCGCTCCCGTTGAAGACAGAAGCCGCCGTGCACTGCAGTTGTCGTCGCAACCTCCATTGCCGCTTCAGAAGTTTCCTTCGTTGCCTCCCGGTGTCTCGCCTGACGTACGTCTTCCTGCCGCGAAGAGCACCACCGTGCCGTCTGCAACACCAGCGTGCCGTCTCCAGCCCCTTCTCGTCTCTATCTCTCCTTCCCATCGGTTGTTCCCTTCTCGTCTCCAGGTAAGTGAAGGTTCTCTTCTTCCCTTCTTTCTTGCAGTGACTCTTCTTTTTTTTTTTTTAAAAAAAAAAGTTAAATTCAAGAATGAATGTTGGTTTAATTACTATTATTGTTTGCATATTATTGGTTTGCATATTGGTTGCAATATACTGTGATTTTATTCTCAAAGTACCATTGTTCTTCAGTCTGAGGTACCATTGCAATATACTCTTTCTTGAAAATTCTTAATGGTACCACTGCCATTGTAATTGTAAGGTCTCTGAGTCTGAGGAGTAGCCTTTCTTGATTCTGAATGTGTTTGTGGGGGTTCCTGAAATAGATTAAGAATATTTTGTTAACCAAACAAAGCTTGAGGGAAAAAATGAGAATGAAGATTATATTATCATCATTGCAAACAGTTTAAGATACCTTCTTTGTCTCCTTGTTTGATTCTTTCCTTTCCTTGTAAAAATCAGGTAGTGGCCTTGCTTTGAAGCAAAAGCTTTGCCTTAGTTTTTTGATCTCTGTCTCTGCTTTTTCCTGCAAAATGTGTTGGTGACCAAACTGAACTCAGAAAACTATATAATCTTCATAGTAACAGACACTTGGTATTAAATTCTACTTATCATTTATCAACCAACCTTGAGTTTTGTATGAAGTTGCACTTTTTGTGCCTCATTAGCATTGAACTTTTCTTCAAGTTTTTAAAATTGATTTAGACAACAGACAAAGGAAAAGGCAAGTAACTTAGTAACCAAGTTAATTAAATATCATATGCAACTGAATTTGATAGCAGGAATAAGGATTATAGTTCTTTTGCCTTCTTTCTTCTTTCGGCCCTTTCTTCTGTCCTCAAGCTGAAAGGTGAGGATATCCACAAAAGCCAGAATAGTAATGTAAATAGTAGCATTGTAAATAGTAATGTAAAGAAGGATATCCACAATTTTATTTCTGCATTCAAATAGCAGCATTGTAAATAGTAATATAAAGAAGGGTATCCACAAAAGCCAGAATAAGACTTCTTTAAGCCAGAGATAGTTTGTGTAATGAGTTATTATTTTTAAGAGGTTTACTATGATACCTTTATTTGAACATTCACTTAGCAGTTTTGAAGTGAGGTGTTGGGATTCCTAACATTCACTTAGCAGTTTTAGTGGATGAATAGATTGCTGCATGAATGGTTTTAGATTCTGCACCTTTATTATTGCTTTTCTGTCACTGTGTTTGGAGCTTAGTTGGTACTAGGATTTTGAGTTGTATGCATATTCTTTTGAAAGACTTCAATGTGCTTATGATTTTCTCGGAGATAAGCAATTTTCTGCTATTTGGTTTGGCTGTTGGCTATTGGATTTGCTACTTGGCTTTTTTAAAAAAAAAAAAAATTAGTGTTTAATTCACAAAAACTGAAAATGGAGACTAAAAGACATGTTGGTTTATGCAATAGAAACAGGGTATGCAACATTGGCCTTCTCTGATTATTTTGTTTTCTACTAATTAAGATTATATTGTTTTCTTGTTCTCTAAAAATAGAGAGTAAAGACATGTTTCTCTGATTATATTGTTCTTGTAAAATAGAGACTAAAAGACATGTTAGTTGTATGATTATAATGTTTTCTACTAAGATTAAGAATAATTAACTAATGCATCGGCTGATCTTGTTCTTCAATAGGCAATTATATAATCTTTAATAATCTTGCTCTCTTAATCTTTAAAAAGCTATGAATATGAGAGGTAGTAGTGTGTGCTGAAATTTTTGTGAATGCTGACACTGAATCCCTTTGTAATGTTCTCCTTAGCAGCAGGTTGATTATCAAGCTAAAGGAGATTTGTGGAAGAAATGGTATTTGGTAATGAAGAAATAGCTGCTGGAAATTTGTGAAAGGGCATTGTAGAATCTGAGTTCCGTTTCTCTCTTGTTTTTGACTGACTCAAATATTGAACCAATTTGTGTTGTTGATGTTCTGTTTTGTTGACATTTCAATTTTAGTCTTGCTGATCATAATTATAATTATTGTTTAGGTAATAGCTCTTCTATATTTAGATTTATATTCTTTTTTCTGTTATTTTTCCCTCCTCTTAACATATTTCTTTCCTTTCATTTAATTGGATGAACATATAATATGCATGGTTTGGATGATTATGATTGTACATGGTAAATTGGCTGGTCTATGATCTCTTTCTTGCTAATATCTAAGGCTATTGGTATAATTATTAGTTGTAGTATGAGATGTTGTAGTGAATTTGGATGTTTTATATTTTGTTGGTTGGTTTGGTTGCATTTTATACAGGTTTATGAAATGAATTAATTATTATCTGTATTAATTTTTTTTAAAAAAATTCTGTCAATGTTACCGTGGGAATTACCGGCGGATTTTGGGGGGGAAATTTCCGCCGGTAATTCCGCCGGTAATTCCTTCGGTAATACTGAAACTTAATTAGCCACCAAAATTATGATACCAGCGGATTTTTTCGCCGGTAATTTAAAAATCCGCCGGTAACTATTTACCGGCGAGATTTTTACCGGCGGAAAAAATCCGCTGGTAAATCCGCCGATAACGTGAAAAACGACGAAAATTACAAAAAAATTCGCCGGTAACGACAGCTTTTCTTGTAGTGTTTTAGGCCACATATTAATCACTCTGTGCATGCCCTTCCTCTTGTGGTGCCTGCTTTTGAAGATGATGTTCAACCTAGTATGATGGAATCACCAAATAGAGATGACTACCAACCCAGGGGATAAACAGTGACAGCAATGAAGATGAGGAATTTATTCCGGAAACACAACCACCTATTGTTGATCCTGTAGTCATTCCGACGATGGCATCTCCATTGAATCGTACCCCCACATTGGCAGGCCACTATTCTGCAATAAACCCGGATGGAATGCATTCTGATTTCGTCGAGGATGGGCCAAGTAACTATCCAGTTTCTGGAGAGTTGGAGCTTGAGATTGGATTAAAGTTCGGTGATAGAGTCTGCAATTCTCGCAGTTAAAAACTATAATATTCGCAGAAGTGCAGAGTTCAAAGTGGTCGAGTCTGATAGAGCCAGGTATGTTTGTAAGTGCAAACAATTTGGCAATCAGTGACAGTGGATGATACGAATTGCGAAGATGAGAGCTTCACGGTTTTGGGAGGTGCGCAAATACCAAGGGCCTTATAGTTGTTTGTCATTTCAATGTCGCAAGACCATGCCCAACTTGATAGGAAAAAACTTAGTAAAAATAATAAATAATAGCAACATTCATGATGACCATAATAATAATAATAATAATAATAATAATAATAATAATAACGAAAAAAACCTATTGACAATAACCACAAAGAAACAAAAATTAATTATCAACGTCATCAAAATTATTTTTAATAACATAAATAATAATAATAATAATAATAATAATAATAATAATAATAATAATAATAAAACATCAGTAATCACAACTAAATAAAATTATAGTCGTTTAACAATAATAATATTAATAATCATGCCAACAAAAAAAATTAACTTAACTACTAATATAAAAAATTAACTAACTTTCTCGGTCAAGTGTGCCGAAATATGAAAATAATTTAGTTTATTCAAATTTTCATTTGCATTAACACTAGATTCACTATTTTTTTTTTTTCACACCCAAAGCAAAAACTATTAATTTGTAACCATCAACTAGAACTAAGAATTTAAAATGTAGAGTAGCAGCTTCTATGCATACAACTTGTGGTCCTGCTGCATATATATATATAGGAGAAATGAAGCTCCTTGTTTCCTCTCAGCCATTGAAAACTGCCGAACGCATGTGATTTGGGAACAGAAATTTTTGACATGTTTTTCTGAAGTCATTTGTTTAGGCCATGGGCAAAATGCCTAACTCGCCTCTGCCATGGGCGAGATGGAGGCCACGACTTTCTGAGGTACCAATTCGCCTCTGCCATGCGCGAAATGAAGGTGCAGCTTTTTGAAGGCCATTTCGCCGCCCCTAAAATAAATCAACTGTGCAAGGGAGTTCTTAGGGAGCCAATAATTAAATTATCATCCGTAACTCATCTACCATCACCATAAAGTATATTGGCTCTCAAAACTTTCTCAAAATCAATTCAATTCTTCCCATATAAATAGTTTTTCCATTTTTTTTTGCCATATATCTCATCCTCATTCCCAATCCTTAACCCAAAAAACCGAAAGAAAGGGAGAAGAAAGCAGCCAAGGCGAGTGAGGGCTGATGGTGGGTGCGGTGTTGTTGTCATTCGTGAGGGCAAGACCTAAGGCATATTATGGGGTTGAGGCTGAGGAGTGGAGGCAGATGTGGGAATCAGAGTGGAGGTGGGGTGGGTGATTGTGGTGCCAATGGCTATGAGCAAGAGATGATGACGACGATGATGGGTGAGATGATAGAGGAATATATCTCATTATATATAGTATAGATATATACATGCAAGTTAAAAATTTTATCATCCATTTGTATATTTCCATACTAAATAAACTAAAGTCTAAATCTAATTAAGAAATTAATATTACAATAACAAATTAACAATAGAGTTTACAGGTTATTAGCAAGTCAAAAAAAAAAGTTAAACATTGAAAGGAAAAAAAATAAAAGAAGAAGAAGAAAAGAACCAACTTGCACACGCTAGACATCAGTTAGTCACCGAGTTAAATATCAGAATGGCTCCCGAAATATCACGTTTTTATCCAATTGGCCCTCAAAATTTGGTTGTTATCAATTCGGTACCCCACTTTTGAGGGCGTGACTCTCGTTAGCCCTTCCGTCCATCTCTGTGAATTGCTAGCATATGTGGCCGTTAAGTCTGCCACACTGGAACAGTGCTAAACGACGTCGTTGTGTCTTCGCGCCAGCACAGTGCTAAACGACTTCATTTTTGTGCCTGAGATAGTTAAAAATTTATTTTTCTTTCAAATGGTTTGAAAAATCAAAACACAACACACAAAGACGCTTTCTCTTCAAGTCTTCTTCACTTCTTCTTTTCTTCCACCATTCGTCACTTCTTCGTCTCCTTGCCGTAGGTGACGCTCATCCGCATTTGAAATGTGGGGGTTGCCTTCGATCGATCACAGTCATCAGCAAGCCGAGCTTGCGTTGATGAGGTGAGTTTCTGAAACTAAACCCTTCATATAGAATGCTCTGTTATTGATCATTTGGTTCATGAAATGCATCCTCATTATTTTTATGGCTATTAAAGGGGTTAGGGTTCATCAGAAATCTCTGTTTGAGTGGGTAATGATCGAGCATTACTTGCGATTACAAGGCCTCTGCGTTAGGGTTTTATTTTTTTTTTTTCTTTTCTTTTTTTAGTTAGGGTTATCTGTTATCTGCTAATGTCAATGTAAGTAGATTGCATGTTGGTAATGTTTCTGTTGATGCTCGATTGATGAGGTTTAATGGCTGTGATTCTATTTTGTTTGTGTTGTTTTAAATGGATGAGGTGATTACCTTTGTGTATCACCACGGAGGAAAGCTGGTGACGAAGGATGATGGCGAAGTGGTGTACGAAATGGGTGAAATCACATAACAAGCAGACCAAGACGTGGATACCCTGGATGTCTTTGCAATTAGAAACTTCCACAAAGAAATCGGGTATGACCAAATTGAAGAGTGCTATTGGCCAGTCCCTGGTAGGCCTCTTAGTGTAGGATAGATGGTTCTTGCCACTGATGCTGAGTTGTTGGAGATGTGCTTCTA
The DNA here is from genome assembly GCA_036250425.1 of Stylosanthes scabra. Classification (NCBI taxonomy): domain Eukaryota; kingdom Viridiplantae; phylum Streptophyta; class Magnoliopsida; order Fabales; family Fabaceae; genus Stylosanthes; species Stylosanthes scabra. The sequence goes on along the minus strand of JASCZI010060801.1, from coordinate 16,218 downwards.
TGCAGAAAGGAATGGACGAAGGATTCACATCTACTATGGACATGGAGTATCTGTTCCCAATCCCGTTGATGAGATATGCCCAGATTTGATTGAGTTTCCTCCTTCCACCATGCCAGACCAACCTGAAATTCCAACTCCTGTTGTGGTTGATGTTGACTTAGAGTTTGATGTTGATCCACCCCCCACTGCCAATGCAACTTTACCACCCAATTCACCACCGAAAACACAACCCATTTCTTCAAAAAAAATTCACAAACCACAACACTACCCAAGGCCAATGCTGCTCCTCAGAAGCCCAATGCTGTCAAGTCCAATTCTGCCAAACCAACATCCGTGAAGCCCAATCTTGCTAAGCCCAAGACTGTGCAGCCCAAAAGAAGTCAGCCCAGTAATAAGCCCGGTAAAAAGCCCAACTCCAACAAGCCCCAAACTAGATCAGCTACTAGAGTGAGTCCAAGGAAGGGCAAGAAGGTTGTGCAAGCCCCAATTGGTGGGGATGATGGGAGTAGTGGCAGTGACTCCTATGATAGTGCTGAGGATAAAATGTACACTCCTAAGGCCGATAAACTTTCAAGTGGCCCAGGGTAGCTTGGACCAGGGCTTTTTTCACCCATGGGCCAAAAAATGACAACATCTGCAACAACGCATGTGAAGTCTTCAACTCCAGGACCAAAGAACACAGAAGCAAGGGAATTATCACCTTACTTGAGGAAGTGCGGATGTTTGCAATGAGGTCCATTGCTAAGAACAAGAAGAAGCTGGCAAGTCATATGGGAAAATTGGCCCCAATACAGAAAAGTTGTTTGCAAAAAATTATGAGGAAGGCCCATCAATATAGAGTAGTGTGGGCCGGAGATGATCCCTATGAGAGGTTTCAAATTCAAGGAGAGCCTATGGACATGGCGGTTGATTTGGGGAAGAAGGTTTGTGTGTGCAGATTTTGGCAGATTTCAGGTAACACTTTTAAAACTGAAATAAAGCATTAAGTGTAGTTAGATTAGATTAGATTAAACAAATTACTAATTTGACTTGTTTGTGAAATTGTGTTTGATGTAGGCATGCCTTGTGTCCATACATGTGCTGCCTTGATGTACAAAGGAATAAATCCTGAAGACCATTGCCACGAATGGCTGACCATGGAGGCATACAGAGCCACCTATCGCCATGCAATATATCCTATTCCGGGAGAACCACTTTGGGAAAAGTCTCAATACAATCGGCCACTTGCACCACCAGTTAAGAGAAGGCCTAGTTGTTTAAAGAAGAAGAGGAGAAAGGATTTTGATGAGGGCCCTTCAGGGAGCAAAAAGCTTAAGGATAACACCAAACTGAATAGGAAATATAGGGAATTCACGTGCAGTTACTGTGAACAAAAGGGCCATACAAAGAGGACCTGCATCCATAAAAAAAATGATGATGCCACATGTGCTAAAATAGCTGCAGCTGAAGCAGCAAAGAAAAAAGGAGACCACTTCCAATACTCAAACTAATGCTGCTTCATCTGAGCAGGAAATTGACATCACACAACCAGACTATTCCCAACCACTACTTGAGGAAGAGGTAATTGAGAATTGTGTGTCAATGCATAGAACTGTTTGCAATGTGGTAAGCTATATGGTGACAAGTTTGTTCCAACTTGTGTCTACTTTTTTCAGCCGGAAGCCCCTGTTGCAGCACCAGTCACAAGGCCTGATAAGCTTCCATTGAGAAGGAGAGCTACTCAGATTGACCCAATGCAAGGAGCAAGTGCTGGAACAACGAAGAGGTTGGCAGAGGTCATCAGAACAATGCCAACTCCAAGATTCATACCCCCTAGGAAGAAATGAAGAATGATTCATGTTTTAGACAAATTACCTTATCTTGCATTATGTGTTTCATTTTGAAATGTTGTGGATGCTGCTTTGGACATCAAATGGTTTTATTGTGCTAAAGAACAAGTTGTAGATGCTACTTTTGGTTTATGTTTAACATTTTGTAATGAGGCAAT
>JASCZI010060800.1:28795-39795 GCA_036250425.1 Stylosanthes scabra | reverse complement strand
TTTTTGAGATTTGAAAGTTAGGGTTGGTAATAATAATAATAATAATAATAATAATAATAATAATAATAATAATAATAATAATAATAATAATAATAATAATAATAATAATTTGATCCGGTTCGATTTTCAGTGAACCGACCGGTTTGAAACAAAGAAGTAGAAGATACATAAGAGGGAGAGGGGCAAAAATGTTAATTCGGACCATTTTAATATAAATTACAACGTTTGTGACTAATTTTTGACTTAAAATACATTTGTGACTAAATTGATTTTTCAGTTAAACCTTTATGACCAAAATCATAGTTATCCCTTCCATTTTACATGACGATCAGGAAGTTGCACTAATCCACGACTGACACATACATTTACCTATAATTTCTTTGTTAGAGTTGTATGCTCTTTAGATCGACGATGGGAATAACTCGAAAGCTTACTCACAATCTGGTAGGGGCAAGAAGAAATATTAGGCGGTTGATGCTAGATCTTAATAGGCAGCCTGAGGGAAGTAGTGAGGGTTCCATCCCGTTTTCAAATCAACCAGTGACAGATGTGATCATATTAATGATGAATCTATGGTTGGAGATCCATAATATTACGCCGAGTGCGTATAATCCTGGGATCCTATAAAATAATAGAAATAAAATTATTTAAATTAATACGATCATATATATCACAAATCTTAAATCCACTCTACACACTTTACATACCATCTGTGCAATTCTCCCTGCAATGTGGTCTATTGCATCTCGTCCCAGGATGAATCGGATTGCCCTTCTATCCCTCCAGGGTTTGAAAACTGGGTCGACTCTGACTCGAGAAGAGCCCAGTACGTTAGAAGTGGAGATGGTGTAGGGTTTGAAGGACATAACGGCGAGCTTGTGTTTGGGGAAGTTGAGGAATCTGCTCCTCTTCTCCTTTCGCTAGTGAGAGAAGCTAGGAAAGTCATGGATGTGTGCGAAGACGGAGGAATCTGCTTCAAAGCCAGTGAGAGGAAGCTGATCGAACGGAAACTCGAAGAGGCAGTATACAGGTTAAAGAGTACCTCACATGATTTACGTCCGAGGAAAAAAGAGAAGGGAGGTAAAAGAGAATTTTCTGCTGATGGCACGAGAAGCGGCGAGATGCAGACAACAGGTGGTAAGGGTACTTTATTATGAAAATTGGGTTTTGGAATGTCAGAGGATTAGGGGGTAGAGGGAAGGCTAAAATGGTGAAGAATTGGAGAGTGAAGAATAAACTTATGTTAATGGGATTGGTAGAAACGAAGAAGTCTGAAATAAGCAGAGCACTGGTGTGTTGGCTATGGGGGAATGGTGAAATGGAGTGGATTATGTTGGCTGCTGAAGGCAGCTCTGGGGGGATTCTAGTCGCTTGGGATAATGAGTTTGTGCAAGTGGAAGAGACAAGGGTAGGAAGACGATGGATAGCTATTAGAGGGCGTGTGAAAAAAGTGAATATGGAGGCAGCAATGTGCACTGTTTATGGTGCCCACAATAGCAATGACAAAGAGGCACTTTGGGGTGAGTTAGGGAGGTTAAAGGAGGAGTGGAAAGTTCCGTTCTTATTCGCTGGGGATTTCAATGAAATTCTCTCAGTAGACGACAGAAAGGGTTATACGAGACTGTGCAGAGATAGTGAGACTTTCGAGGAATGGATTGAATCATTAGGTCTGTTTGAACTGGAGCTATGTGACCGTAAGTTTACCTGGTTTGGTTGTAATTCTAGCAGCAGGATTGACAGAGCCTTCATAGATGTTGAATGGCAAGAGACCTTCGACCTGCTCAAACTGAAAGGTATGGCTAGGGAATTATCGGATCACTGCTCACTAGTGGTGGAATCTGGGGTGGAGAACTGGGGTCTGAAACCTTTCAAAACGTTGGACGCTTGGCTGAACCATCCAACTTTTGTGGATACGGTTAAGGGTGAATGGCAGAAACTTCAAGGGTTGAATACTCTGGAGAAGCTACGATCCATTAAAGCCCCACTCAGAGTTTGGAACCGCGAATACTTTGGACACATTGATCAAAAAATCTGTGCCATTGAAGCCGAAGTGAAAATCATTGATGACCTTAGGGAGAACGGACAGATTGATGATTGTTTATTGGCTAGGAGTTTGGCACTGGACAAACTTCTTCAGCATTGGTTTGGTAAAAAAGGAGGAATACTGGAGGCAACTATCTAGATCCCGCCACGCCAAAGGTATGGATATAAATACACGATACTTTCATGCTGTTGCTAAATCTAGGAAAGGTAAAAACACTATTGATAGTATTGAGATTGATGGAGAAAGGATAAGTGGGGTGGAAAGGGTGATGGAGGGAGTAAGAAACTACTATAAAGACTTATATACTGAAGAAAATTTTTTCGATATTCACTTCCAAGAGGGCATGGTGCACAGAATTAGTTCCTAACAAGCCGCTTCGATTGAGTGCGATCCCTCTTTTAAGGAGGTTAAGCTCGCTATTTGGGACTGTGAACCTTCAAGAGCCCCAGGTCCTGACGGGTTTAACTTCAAAGCAATAAGGAAACTGTGGAACGTGGTGGGAAAAGACTTCGTGGAGCTGATTCTGGATTTCTTCAAATCAGACAAGTTGCCAAAAAGCTCGAATCTGACTTGGGTGGCTTTAGCACATAAGGAAGGCAACACAGATGAACTAAGGGATTACAGGCCGATCAGCATGGTAGGATGTATATACAAGGTGATATCCAAGATCTTGACAAGAAGACTGCAGCCGCTAATGTCTTCACTGGTGGGCGAGGAACAAGCTGCGTTTGTGGGGGAAGAAGAACCACGGATGGCGCTCTCATTGCTTGCGAGACTGTCCATTGGCTGAAAAAACATAAGAAACCGGTCTGGCTAATCAAATTAGACTTTCAGAAGGCGTTTGACAAGGTGCGATGGAGCTTTGTGGACAAGGTACTGGAGAAAATGGGGTTTGGGAGTAAATGGAGAGCGTGGATTGGTACGTACATCACATCGGCCTCTATGCCTATCCTTGTAAATGGTACGCCAACTATCCTCTTTAACCTCCAACGGGGTCTAAGGCAGGGTGACCCACTTTCTCCCTTCCTCTTTGTTCTAGTGGGGGAAGTGCTAAACAGAGTTTTTGAGAAATTAAAGGGTAATGGACTGATTAAACCCCTGTTAGTTGGAAGGGATAATATCAATTTAAGTCACTTACAATTCGCGAATGATACAATTTTATTTTGTCCGCGCGATGTTGAATCCATCTTGAATTACAAATGGGTACTTATGGGATTTGAGATGATGACGTGGTTGAAAATAAACTTCAGAAAGTCTGCAATTATTGGTGTAAACAGCAGCTATGCGGACACATTGGAAGCAAGTAAGATATTGGGGTGCTGCATAGGTGAGCTTCCAATGAAATATCTTGGGATCCCACTTGGGGCTAACCCGAGAAGGATCAAAACTTGGGATCCTATTATCCGCAAGATTGAAGATAGGTTGAAATGCTGGAAAGGGAAATATTTGTCAAAGGCAGGAAAGTTGGTTCTAATTAAATTGGTGTTGAACAACCTCCCGATGTATTATTTGAGCCTATTCAAGATACCGAAGTCGGTCGCCAAGAGGATTGTGTCCTTACAATCCAGGTTTTTCTGGGGGAAAGAAAACGGTAGTAGGGGTTAGCAACTGTTAAACGGGAAGTGGTACAAAGGCCTAAGTGCTTTGGGGGACTTGGTGTAGGGGATGTAACCTTGAAGAATACGGCATTACTCTTCAAATGGTGGTGGAGGTTCGATAAGGAGAATTGCCCATTGTGGAAATCCATTGTGTGCTCTTGTAATAATTTGGTGCCTAGAATTGCACTTGCCAATCAGGGACATGGCCTACGGGGGGCATTTGGTCAGACATTACTAAGCTTCGGCTTAGTGATCCTCAACTAACCAGCATCTTCCGGGATGGTATGAAGATTCAACTGGGTGATGGTACTAAGACGAAATTCTGGGAAGATTTATGGCTTAAAGAAGGAAGGCTCATGGATGTATTCCCAGCTTTGTACAGAGTAACTGCAAAGAAGGGTGATGTCATCTCCGAGTTCGGATCATGGGACGGGTTGGGGTGGTCCTGGATTCTGGAATGGCGGCGTAACCTTCGAGATTGGGAGATTGTGGAACTCCGAAACATGAAACAACTGCTAGCTAAGGTAATCATGAGAAGAGGAGAGACTGACACCTGGATTTGGGAGCATGATAAATCAGGTACCTTCACGGTTAAATCCTTTCTTACTGTTGTGTACAAACATAGAAACAGGGATCTGGATTGTAGCTCTTTTAATTTTGCAAAGAATTTGTGGACGAGTTTGGTTCCCCTAGAGTTGAGCTATTTCTCTGGTTTGTGATTCTAGAACGGTTAAACACTAAAGATAGGCTGGTTAGATTGGGACTGATTAATGATTCTAGATGTGTGCTTTGTAATGAGGGGGTGGAATCGGTGCATCACTTATTTTTTGGTTGCATGAAATCTTGGAATATATGGAGTGAAATTCTGCAGCGTTGGGGTGTGTATTGGATGTGCCCAGGAAATGTGAAAGACTGTTTTGAGTCATGGGTGGATGTTAAAGTTAGAAAGGATTCGAAGGCTACGTGGATCATTTTATTTTTCACAGTAGTATGGTGTATTTGGGGCCAACACCGTATTATTTTTAAAAATGAGACACTGGATCTGGTGAAAGTTAAGCACGAAATCATGGGGTTGGTGACAAAATGGCTACAGGAATGGGAAGATAGAAAAAGAGACAATCAGAATAGGCGGTGATCTCGGATTTCGGACACTGCGGACTTGGGAGGCCTCTTCAAGTGCAATCAATCTTGGATTGAGTCGGTCTTTGTCTTGTTTCCTCCTTCCTACATTTTATGTTTTATGTTTTAGTCTTGTTTATTTTTATTTTCGTGTTGTATTTGGACTTTTGTCTGTTCGATCTTGTTCTAATTATCAAAAAAAAAATGTGGTCTATTGCATCTGATGCGAATTTTACAATTCTAAAACTCGGCAAGTATATCGAATCGTATCAAATAATACCACGGTGAGTGGATATCGTTCTTATGAGAATTGACGGATCAAATAATAACGATTAAATTACCCTTTAATCAGACAAAATCACAAAAATAGAGAGTTTGAAAATTCAATTGTAAAACAGAACAATAACAATTCATAAAAGTAACGTGTATATCAAGAAACCAAATTGAGATTGAGAAAACAGTGATGAAGTGATTTAAGGATTTGGAGATGTTTACCCTAAGATACTAATTCTTGAATTCATTTTCTTCTTTAACAAGTAATGATCAATTCCCAACAAACCCCTAATTAACTAAACCCTAATCTTTTAGTAATTTAATTTTTCTTAACCTAACCAATTATCAATCTTTTGATTAATCAATTAAGAAAAGATGTTAAGCACAAATTTTGATTCAATTCTATTAAAACTCAAAAGTGATCTTAGGTTGAATTATATGTCACATATTCAAACTAGTTCTAAACCAATTGAAGATTTTAACAGAATAAAGTGTTGTACATTTATCAAATCCCTATCTTTAGTTCAATTGATAAATCATGAGAAATAAGTTTTCAACCTTAGTTATGATTATTAAAATTCTCTCAAACCAAATAATCAAAACAACACAGAAGAAGTATATCTCTCAATAATCCTAATCCTGTAAGAATGAAGAAGCGAAAACTTAATTCTTGAATCTGACCAATAGCTTGAGGTTGAAGAAAGTAGAAAACTTGAATTAATAATCTATGCCGGGATGATCAGAGCTCCTCATCCTCAACGATGGAGTTTAGTTACTCATAATTCTTAAACTAGGATTTCAAAATAAAAGTGAACGTGAAAAAACTAAGTACTCAACCCTAATGGCGAAGTCACTATTTATAAAACAATAAACCTAAACAGAAATTAGAATTCAAATCAAATCAAATCTAATCTAAACCAAATCAAATTACCTAATCTAATCTAATCTTGAGAAGATCTCTTAACAAATTACTTTGTCCTTGAATTAAACTCTACATGCTTTGCCAATTGCTAACTGAATTGTCCTTAATCAAATTCAAAGTCTTCCACCATAAGTAAATAATTAAATTTTGAAGAATTGAAGTTCTAGTAGCTAGAAAACTTGTGGCATCCAAAACGCCACATGTGACGTGTAAAATGCTTTTTCTTGGATCAATTTCTCACTTCTAGTAACCACATTTTGGGAGGCGTGTAAAACATCAAGTTGGCGTGTAACACACCACCCTTCACTCAAGATTTTAACAACTTCCAGTAGCAACCACATGAGTGGCATGTAAAACGCTAATATTGGCGTGTAAGACGCCACTTTATAGCACTATGGGCGTGTAACACGCCACTTTTGGTGTGTAAAACGCCACCTTTGTTAAACTTTCTAGTGAGCTTCAATTCCTTCAAATTTTGGGTGTGTAACACGCCACTTACGACGTGTAAAACGCCACTCCTATTACAAGTTCCAGGAAGCTTTTCAATTCTCTTTTGATGGCATGTAACATGCCATTTTGATGTGGTTCCTGTAAGCTTGATTTAATTCTTAGTTTTTTTTTGTTGATTTTCTTCATTCTTCCTTAATTTTCTCTTCTTTTCTTTTGATTCCTACAAATCACAACAATTTAACTAATTAAAAGCTTTGATATCAAAATATGTGAATTTGCTTGTAAAAGAAGTCATTTCTTTCTTAAATTGTAAGAGAATTAATGAGAAATCCTTATAATGATACTCATGCATCAGCATCTAACCTATAAAGTTTATCCTCATACTCCCTCAGCAGATATCAATGTTGCTCCATCGATAATGAATAAGCAAAGAGTCAAGCTAACCAAACAAAAAATTCACTCTAAGCAAAAATTAAATTCACTAACATAAATTAAGCTGATAAGTATGATTTTGATTATAAATGTTTCACTAAAAAATAATTTGGTCCTAAATATTTTTTGGTTAAAAATTAGTCACAAACATTGTATGTTTTTTTAAAAATATCATTTTGGACAATTTTACCCCTTTTCATATGAGACACACCCTACACCCTCCCATTCCCTCGAAGCCAAACCAACATATTCACCGAACAAAATAGAAAGGACAGAGAAAGAAAAAATGATGGGTGCGTGATCAAAACCCTAATCGAATGTGAGAGTAGAAAAGATTTTGTTTCGGCGAAGTTGGAAAGAAGCTTCGACGATTGCTAGAACGGAGGAACTCGCCATTTTATTGTAACGGGAGATACTGCGAAGGTCATTTCGGGTATGAAATTCATTTCGATATGCCATATGCTGCAAAAATCCTTTTTATTTAATAAATAACTTTTCTTTTTGTTAACTAATAACTAATAATTAACTGCCAAAAAACAAATCGGTAAATTTGTTCACTCTAACAAAAGTGATAGCGTTTGTAACTAAATTTTAAACAAAAAAGCATTTAAAATCAAATTAATTTTTCATTGAAATTTTTGTGAACAAAATCATAATTATCCCTAAATTAATAAACAATAATTTTTCACAGCTAAATAATATAATTAACTAAAATAACAATGGTGATTGAATAACAATTTACACTAAACTCATCAACTAACTAAATAAACAAATAAAATTTACCAAATAACAAAACTACCAAAATAATCATCACATCTAAACTAAAAATTAATAAAGTTATCTAAGATAACTGAAACAAACATAGCCAAATCAAAAGAACTAAATAAAAATGAAACTAATTAAATAATAAAGCTAATTTAAAAAATACAATAAAACTAGTAAAATAATAAATAAATACTACAATCTAATTAATAAAACTATCTAAAATAAAATAATTTTATAACTAAATAAATAAATAATAAATTAAATAAAAAAGGAAAGGGAATGGAAGACTTCCCTAATCAAATTATGATAAAAAAAAAATTCAAATTGTAATATAAATTCTAATTATAATCAAACACTAATTTGCTCTTGCTTTCAGAATATGCAATTTTTTCTTCTCTTCTTTTCCTTCTCTTCTTGAGCTCCCTTCTTTTGGGTTTGGTCTTTGTCAGAACTATAATCAATCATGATGAAAATCACATTACACATTTCAGTTATAATCAAACACGCATAAGTTATATAATTAGACTGTAGAAATAAAAATATATAAAAGTTCTAACTCGTGCTCTATAATCATATTATAATCAAACATCATCCAAATCATAATACAAATTTCACATATAATCAAACACGTACAATATACATAATCAAACATATTACCAAATTAGACTACCACTGTAGAACTAATTCTCACCACATGATCAACAATAAGCAAGCTGCTTTTGCGGTTAGTTCAGTTCATCAAATTTTATCAAAATCATCTTTAGAAATAAATCATTTGATTTCAGCATTATTATTGCCTAAAATTAATGTTAGATTAATCAAAAGTATCAGTAATTAAATTTGTAAATGTTGAACCAATTTAGCTGAAAATAAATAACTTTAAGCCACTATGCTTCTAACTTTCTATCAATCTAAATTTTGATAATTGAGATCATAAGCAAACATATTAAATTAGTGTTCAAAGGTTGCAAAGATGCTAATTCTTTATGCAGAGTGGTTAGTTAATATATTTTTGATACTTCAAAAAAATTTTCCAAGAATACAACTGCAATAATGACAGAACCAAAAGAAAATAAGCCAAAGGAACATAATCAACTGCAAATCATACCAAATTGAACTCAACTGAATTGAATCATTGTTCCAGTTCTTCAATTTCTTCTATTTATTTCGAGACTCTTTTATGTTTGATTCTACAACAAAAAGAAGAAGTATAAATAGACACAGCTAACTATAATAATTGTTATTATTAGTTTCATTCTAGACAGTTTCTTTTCAAGAATCAATTCATCAATCATGCATCCTCCATTATTAATTGAAAGATCATATTTTAAAGCAAATTCATCACCTATCATTATTCTTGCTTATACATACAAATCATGATCACAATAATTAAATTAGGAATAGTGCTACGGAACCAAGGGAGCCGTTAGGGAGCCAATAATTAAGTTACCATCCAAAATTTATATGAGTTATCATCCGTAACTCATATATCTAAATTAAGTTATCATCCAAAATTTATATAAGTTATCATCCGCAACTATGTGTTGGCTCCCTATTGGTCATGATGTATTGACTCCCTAATCTTTTTTCTTAAATTAGATATATGTGAAGGCAGTAATCAACTACTGATTTGCTAAGAAAAAAAAAATCCAAATGTTCAACTAGTAAAAATGTGAAAATAGTGCATTATTAACATTATAAAAAAGCCTTAAACATCTTCTTGTTTTTATTCTCGGGTCACATTATCCCAACTACTTGTAAAGAGGGGAAACAAATAAATTCACATAAAAATCACAAATTTTAACTATAATCAAATGCAAAGAATCAAAGTAAACACCACGTACACAATCATCGTACCATAACCTAAGTAGCAGCTATAATTAATGATGAAAACAAGGAAAAGCATCAAAATCAAACAAAAAAGGACAAGAATAATATCAAAAATCAAATGCAAGAACAGATATAAAAAAACCTAAACAATAGAACCGCAAACCAGAGAAGGAAAAGCGATCGTGGAGTGGAGCGGAAAAAGGCGGAACGAAGAAGAGCAAAATAGAGGAAGCAAGAAAGAAAATCGAATCACAGAACGTCTCAGAGGCTCAGAGCAGATCTGAAGAAGGTGGAGTAGAGCATAGGAAGGGGGAGAAAAGCAAGTGGTGTAAAATGAGTGATGAAGAAGAGGAGGGACCGAGGGAGGACTACGCGTGTAATGAGTGGATAGCGCGTGAGTTTTGTGAGAGTGGACTTACTTTTTCAATTTTTGTATTTTTGTATTTGTATATTATATAAAATATAGTGGCCGAAAGTAGTGGCTTAAAATGGTGTATATCTAGTATAACTGTAATTTTTATAGTATAAAAATACAAAAATACTTTATGGCTAATTTTGGTTATTAATTTAAGTATACAAATAGTATTTTGGTATTGAAATAGTAAATAGTTTTTAAATAAAACAACTTTTTTTTTATCTAACCAATTTATTCAGTTTATAATTTTTTTGTCCAATTCAATTTTTTTAATGATTTTATAAATATATATAAAAATTATTTTTGAATATTATATTTAATCTAGTATCAACTCCAATCTATTTGTTCAATATTCAATAGATTAGATTTGCAAAAAACACGTTAAACCCTAAATCTTAACACCAATAAAAAGTTATTTTTTAACATTTTTGAATATCAACTTTAGTATATTTGTCTAATATCCAATAGATTGAATTTGCAAGAAACAACGAACATTCCAATCCATTTATTTAATATCGAATAGAAAAGATTTGCAAAAAAATATAATTGCTGGTGATATCAAATTAATTGGATAACGTATAAGATTGATTGTTTCTTTAAAATATTACATACTAAATAATACTAGAATGATTTCCTAATTTAATCAACACAAGCTCAATTCATCCCATTAGAACATACACAAAATCCATTGGTGAAGAAATCCCTATACAAAATCAATGACTTGACTTTCAAACCAAATCAATTAATATACAAAATTCTAACTTTTAATTTGAGTAGTAAGCCTATTTTTTAATGTGCTTAAAAACTTTTAGACTAATTAACTATATTTATATTATAATCAGTGACGGATTCAGAAAATTTATGCTGTGAGAGCAAAAATAATATGTATTATCATATAAAAAATTAATTTTAAAAGACAAAATATAAGTATATATATTAATTATTAAAATAAAAAAATACATTAGCAACTGACTTTTTTTTATTCAAATCTTAAAATTACTTTTTTTCTAATTTTTTTATTTAAAAAATGTTGAATAATTTTTTCATTATAAATTTGATTAAATATCTTTTATATATATATATATCACAAAACAATAATTCAACTAAAAAATATTAATAGAGTGACTTCAAATTCTATGGATCTTTCTTTTA
>JASCZI010060800.1:11288-28720 GCA_036250425.1 Stylosanthes scabra | reverse complement strand
AAATATTTCTTTCTCCATTACTATGTCTATATATATATATATATATATATATATATATATATATATATTAAATTTATACATTGATCTAGTTAGCTAACATAAAAAATATATATAATCACAAGAATAATAACATTTCTATTTAAAAATAAAAATGAAAATAAAAAATAATAAGGATTATTTAATTGAAAATAAAATAAAATATATGAAATCATTGAGATTATAAAAATTAATTAATAACTAAATTGTTGAATATTTAGATTGCTATTTTTAATTAAAAACAAAAAAAGGAATGGTGAAATAAAGAACCACGAAAAGTATAATACTAATTGAACAAGTGATTTTGGTCAATTAAATCCAACCAAGTCATTTATTTCTATGCTAAATAAAATATTATTTTGGTGTCAAATAGTATAAAAAATAGTACCTAAATAAAGTTCTATTTGAGATAGAAATAATCTTCTATTTAGTATAGAATAAATAACTTGATTAATTAAATAACCTGTTCACATAAAATTATTATTTTAGTAATAACAAGAATTATGAAAAATAGAAAAATAAAAAAACAAGAGATGATATAAATAAAATAAGTGGGAGCAACTAATTTTTGAAATAAGGCATATATATTATTAATTTTTTTTTTGGAAAAAGATTTAATCCCCCTAGTGGGGATAAGTGCCTCCTCAATGTAATACTTCGATCCGTCCCTGATTGTAACTCGATTCATTCTAATTATTTTTTATATCAAATATATATTTTAGCATGTAAAAAGTAATTATGGAAAGAAAAAATCAATTGTTAGTTAAGTAATAAATTGGTCCTCAAGTAAAACCTAAACAACTGGGAGAATCATCCAATTAATTGGCTATAAGTGAAATTTTCTCATTCTTCTTGTTTTCCGAAGTCAATCATTTAAAAGAATAAAATTATTCTTAGACAAAATCTAAATCCTCATCTTGGCTAAATTATCTAATGGAACTCCAAATTAACCCAATAGATTGACTAACACAAATAACTTTATAATCAATTGGTAAATCATCCAATTTATTGAATTTCAACGCAAACTCAATTCAACCAATAATATATATTCAAAATCAATAGATTGATCTTCATACTCAATAGATTATGAATTTAACAATAATTTGATTGTACATATAAGACTAGAATTCCAAATTCAAGATAAAATTAGAGAAGAAATTGAAGATAGATTCTGATTATTCATATCAGATGAACTTTGAATATAAAAAAATAAATTAAAATTTAAATTCAGAAAATTTAAATTACAAAAAGATAAAAAAACTAAATAATAAATAAAATTAAAACGGACTATTTTGCAATTATAAAAAAAAAATTAAAAAATATATTTTTCACTTTCACGGCTAAATGGTTTAAAATTACTCGCTTGCTATGAAAGAATATGCTAGGTGAGTTGACCCATCACAACTTTAGCTAAGTTGTGGCTTAGTGGCTTTCATTTAATAAAAGTGGGGACATGACTCATTGATAGCTAGCCAAAAGCACTGCAAATCTGTCTCTATCTGTTCAGGAAAATATATCAAAATCTTCTGCATCTAAATATTTTAGTATATATCTCTATGGCTAAAAGTAACCGGAACATCACCGTTCCACTCTAAGTACAACGGTATATATGAACATCTTTATACAATATTATATTTTCCTTTTAAAATGAATTAATATAAATAGATTTCTCCTCACTTTTCTCATTAGTTTTTTTCAGTTTCTCTAGAAATCAAAATCATTATTTTTACTTATTCCTCATTGTTTTTCATTTTATTCACAAAAGCCAAACAAATATGGAAAATTAACCTTTAGGTGTTTTATGTGTTTTTTAAATCATCCTTCAGCCAACTTCATCTAAACTTCTTTTATTTTAAAAGCTCATTCATCTTCTAATCTTATGAGATTAGTTGAGGTCTCTACATTTGTTCTCTATTATTATTTCACATAATTAATTGATCTGTTACTTATTTTACCTATAATATATAAAAGTATTTTTCTCTCAAAATTATCTATCCTTAATTTCTTAAAAAATTATTTTCAATCATCTTCTAATACAATTTTCTTTTTGAACTCTTTTATGTTTTTTTTTAGCAAACACCCAATTCGATCCGTTTTTAATTTGGACAAGTACACCCCTAATAATTCTAAAACTATGCCCTTAAAAATTAAGACAAATAGGCCCTTAAAATCGATTTATGAGGTTAAGATAAGTAGGTTTGGTTTTAAAAACCTATTTATCCCAATTTCTAAATCGATTTTAAGAATCTATTTATTCCAATTAAAAATATCAAAAATCAAATTGAGTATTTTTTTTTAGCTATTTTATCCATTTGCCATCTTTTTCAAAACTTATTACTAAAATGCCACATTTTTAAATAGTTTTCCATTGCAAAGAAGGTACTCCTCACAAATAGAGAAAGCGCCTATGAGTTAGATATGTTTTTATCGCAAATTTAATCTTGTATTTCATCGTGAAAATCAATAAATAATAAATAATTTATGTTTCTCATCATTTTTGACATTTGGTACTCATGCATTTAAAGAGATCAATCAAATACAAAGTAAATAAAATTGAATTTAAGTAGACAATAGTATAGTAATAAATAAAATTGAATTTCCGTAGATAGTAGTATAGTACTACTCATATAGCACATTTGGTATTATTTTTTAAAATGTAAAGTTTATAATTTAAATTTTTTAAATTGTTATTTTTTTTTTCAAAATGCAAAACCAAAAAATAAATAATTTTGTGATAGTACTCAAAGAGTATTATTTTTTATTTTTCTTCCAATATAATTTTCTCTTTGAATTCTATTTTGAATTTCTCTAGTTTATTTTTTTTTTCTCTAAGCTTTCTTGCACTCCTAGATTACAAGCTAAGCTAAGAAGGAGAGTTATAACAGTTGGATTAATTACAAAAAGGAGGTGGTGATTATTAGGGAGGTACATCATCACCACCACCTCCATCACTATTACCACGGTGTAAACCATGATAGAAGGTGATCCAAATAATTTTTAGAACCTAAAAATGTTAAAAATTGTAGTGGAAGATAAAAAGAGAATGTATATTTTTTTTTTTGAATTGGATGAAAAATATGTTATACAAAGACCATATATAAAAGTCTACTCAAAAGACAAAACTTTCTGCACTACACATGTACTACGAACACAGAGATTAATGTTCCCCATTGCATGTACTCAACTCACATTCATTTTCCATGGTATGTACTTAAGTGTACTCACATTTATTTAGGGTACAGAATGATGAATTTGATTTGTTGTTAGTGAATCTTCTAACAGGAAAGATGTTATTTCTGGCTTAAAGTTGTGTGATCTAATCTGTAAACTAATTTTAAAAATTTATACTAAAAGATATAAGGTTGCTAACCGGATAAGAGAGCAAGTGGCTATGTTATGCTTTTTTTTTTTTTTTATGTTCATATTATAATAATAATAATAATAATAATAATAATAATAATAATAACATTATTATTATTATTATTACTTATATGATTAATTTGATTTTCTTTTTAATAGTTAGTTAAATTATTGATTTGATTTATTTTTTAGACAAAACTGCCTACACTATATATGTACTACAAGCACAAAGATTAATATTCTTAATTGCATGTACCCACATGTATTCAGAGTAAAAAAAAAATTATTGGTCGTTAGTGAATCTTCTATCAACAAAGATGTTATTTCTTAATAAAACTGTAAACCAATTTTAAGAATGTATACTAAAAAGATACAAGGTCTGGCATATTCAAATAAGGTTAGAAATTATGTGAGGAGCCGGATAGGAGGGAAGGGGCATATATTATTATTATTATTTTTTATGTTCATGGAATAGTAATAATATATAGTTATCTACTTGTATGATTGATTTGATTATTTCTTTTATAGTTAGTTAAATTGATTAATTTGCCTAAAAAAATTGATTAATTTGAATTTTTTTTTCTTAGGTGTTACTTGTATGTAGCTCCTATTAGAACTATTTATTTTAATCAAGTCAATAAATTTTTTATCAATAATAACTAACAAGAAATAAAAACTCAATAAAATAAGAAAAACTCAATTTATAAAGATGACATCCAAATAAGTAATAATATTTTAAATTTATTAGTTAATATTAATTATCAAAATATTGATTATCTAAAATTTTTCTTTTAACAATTGCCTAATTTTCTCCCTGAACATCTAGTCGCTTGGAATAATGTTGCACAAGTATATTGGGATAGTTAAGTTATATAGGGTAGTTCTCTATCATCATCATGCTCTTGATGGGCTGATGGCTAACATGACTTAAATTTGACCAGCCAATGAAAGAGATTAACAATAAATGTTCTGTGGTAATACGTAAGGGGGCAACATTGTCATTGGGATACCAAAATCAGATGGGCATTGCCAAACATTTTACTGTTTCATTTTTAGGTTTTGTCTGTGGTGAGCTTTTGTCTATGGTGGTGAAAGTATCTAGTAGTCCTTTAAATATTATGAGAAAAGATTCTAAATATGTGGCTATGGTTATTTCTAATATATACCCATATTTTTCCATTTTAAAAATAACACTTGAAATCTTAATAGACCACTAGATACTTTAAGCAAAAAAAAAATATT
Source organism: Stylosanthes scabra (assembly GCA_036250425.1). Classification (NCBI taxonomy): domain Eukaryota; kingdom Viridiplantae; phylum Streptophyta; class Magnoliopsida; order Fabales; family Fabaceae; genus Stylosanthes; species Stylosanthes scabra. The sequence goes on along the minus strand of JASCZI010060800.1, from coordinate 24,082 downwards.
TCACTGTTTCAATCTCTATACAAAAGAGTATCTTCATTTTCGCCGCCCAAAAGACAATATCAACCTCAATTCAAACTGTTTATAATTAAAGAATCAAAATCGGTTTTTTTTTTTTATATAAATAAACGAAAATAACAATTTACCTAATTAAATTCAAGTATGAGAATTTACCTTTTTGTATGGAGGAAGTGGTGCCGCGGGGACGGGCCGAGGCACAACCAAAGGCTAACGCCACAGGGGAGGGGGCGATATTGCATTGGAGGAAGCGAAGCCAGTGCCACATGATAGGGCCGCGGCACTGGGCTAATGGGGGCTGCCGTGGGAGTGGGTTGCGTCATTGGTTGAAGATGAGACAATGACACTGGACAGGGCCACGACACTGGTGCAATGTGTGTGACTCGGTGTACCCATGCGGCATTGGTGCTTGGCGTGTGACGTGGTGAATCCCTACGGCATTGGTGCATGGAGTCTTCTATATATAGGGATTGCGTTATTCCTTTGAAGCACCACCCTCCCATTACTTTATTTTTTCGAAACTGTGTCACAATCCAAAGAGTGAGTGTGGTTGTTGTTGTGGTCTATCTTGGCCATAAAAAAAAAATTCAAAGAGTGTGGGTGTTGTTGTGGTATATCTTGGCCCAAAAAAAAAAATGGAAGGGAACAGTGACGAGCAATATGGCCGGTGGAGGGCAACTGACGCGGGATCCGGACATCAACAGGCTAGACTGAAGCCACCATGTGGCGGGAGCGATAAGATTCCAGGTTAGTATGATGGATTTGATTTATTATTAGTGATTTAATAAACCGAACAATGCAAAATGTATAATATAAAGTAAAATATAGATAAAAATATCATTTTTAGATTTACATGGTGATAAATTTATTGTTTATGTAAGCATATAAAAATCGATTTTGATAGTACATATATATATTCACACCCATATATATATAATGTGACTTCTTTTTTAATAGACTGATTCAAGTAAGATTTGAACCTAAAACTTTATGAATAACATATAAATTTTTATAGGTTATCTAATAGATAAATATTAACCAACTGTTGAGACATAAGTTTAATAAATTAAGAAAATAATGTTTAAATAAGGAAAAATTCTACCATGAAGACAATTAAGTGTCTTTTGATGAGGATATTACCATATTTAGAAGTTTCTCTCTCTTCTTTAATTCCACATCAGATTTTAATAGCACAAATCAACGATCAAGATTTAATATCCTCATTAGAAGACACTTTAGTATCTTCATCATAGACATTTCCTTAAATAAGACACCAATTTCAATACTCTTTGAATGTTAGAGTTTTACAATAATAGTAATTAAAAAGTCTTTTTTAGCTAAAAAAGTCCATAATAAATGTAGCAAATGATTACATTAATTTGAAAAAGTCATGTAATATTTACTTTCACTATGAAATTGCTAGTAACAGAGATCAAAGCTTTGCTATATGTAATATGTATATATGTTATGCTTACGTATATTATTAGTGATTTAATAAATCGAAAAGTGCAATATGTAATGTGTATAGTACTATGTATTTAGTTTGTATTATATTGTGTGGGTATTTGTTTAGCTATGTGGGACAACGGGAGTGGCATCAGAGTAGAGATCTATTGGAATGGGTGGAATTGGGAATTAATAACAGAGAATGACGGAGGAAATTTGATCCGGTGATAGTTCCCCTGAACATCAGCCGGTTAAATGCACGTCGCAGCATTCTCCGAGGAATCCCTGGCTGAGATATGACTATCTCCTGTAGACAGCCAATGGCTATATAAGAAATTGTTTTCATTTTGTTCGTAGCGAAAGATGTATATCAGGGGATGCTATGGAGCATCCAAATATCTTGTATGAAGTTTGGTTCAATGCATTGTAATGAAAAATGTTATGAAAATAGCTATAAGAAAATGCTATATAAGAGTATAATGGTATTTTATTTATTTAGATAGTAAGAAAATATCACAAGAGAACAATTATGTTGAAAATTTGATAATTTTTAAATCCTTGTGTTTGGCAAATGTTATATACTAGTATGAAGGGGTTCTTATTTGTTAAGTTAGTAAGGAAATATTATAAGAGAACAATGGTACCTTCAGTTGATTATTTTTGAGTCCTTTTTTTTTGGCAATTGTTGTACACTAGCGTAATGTTTTTTTTATTTATTTAGTTAGCTAGAAAATAATATAAGAGAACAATGATTTGTAAAAGTCTAATTCCTAAGTTACATTTATTAAATAAATTTGGCATAAAACTGCCACGAAATACTAAGTTTAGTAGGTTTATATATCACAATATTAGGTGTCTTATCTTTGGCATAAAACTGCCACAAAATACTTGTCAATTGCATGTGAGTTTGTTTACTCAGTTAAGATGGCAAAGATAATTAAAAAAAAAAAACAAGAAATGGGGTTTATTATCTGTTGTTTGATAGACAGTACGAAAAAAAATATTAATGCAGAAAATATGTTTGTTTTTTAGCGCCTTCTTTATCATGTTATTTCCTAAGTCAATGAATGATTAGTGAGTTTATGATTTCGTTGACGACAGGACCCACGGACGCTCATGGCTTGTGGTGTGGTTCCTAACACGCCACCGCCGGATTGTCTGGTTTCGTACATTTGAGAGGCAGGATTCGGTGGTCCCCTACAGATGCGCCCCTTTGACTACGACATGCCATTGGTTTTCGCACTGGTTGAGAGGTGGAGACCGAAACACACAGTTTCCACCTGTCGTGGGGGGAGTACACGATTACGTTGCATGTACCGATGTTGGTCGTGTGTAAAGTTAGAAATTATTTACGAAGTAAATATAATTTAGAAATTATTTATACAGTACATTTAATTTAGAAGTTGTTCAATGTGTGCAGGACGTGACCTATCATCTAGCACTTTGCACGGACGATGACCCGATCAGCAGGTGCTTGCGGGATATTCAGAGCTGGTACGGGATAGGGACCTGGGAGATGGCCCAGGAATTTTTAGGCGGACGTCCCCCGGCAGACGAGGGGAAGAATTACGCTGGGGTGAAGCTGAGCTAGCTGAGGCAGCGAGTACAGATGACTCCGAGGGACGGCGCCCCGCCGGATGTCCTGTGGCAGTATGCCCGCTGCTACATCATGATGATTATCGGAAGCGCCTTGTTCCCCGACAAGACCAACAACATCGTCTCGCTGAGGTGGGTCCCGCTGCTGCAGGACTTTGACATCTGCAGCAAATTATCGTGGGGTTCTGCCGTTCTGTACTGGACATACCAGCACCTGTGTATCACGAGCAAGCGCGACAACTTGGAGATGAGCAGCTGCCTACCGCTTGTGATCTCGTGGACCTAACAGAGATTCCCCCGCTTCTGTCCACCCGCCAGAGACCTTATGCGCTTTCCCCTTGTTTCTCGGTTCGTTCTCCTTCGTGTCTTATTTGTTATGCATTAAATGTTATTACCTTGGAATAACTCATGCGTTGTGTTTGCCAATCAAGTGAAGGCTGAATAGCCTAGGGCAGATCTCTCGGGAAACTCATGCCCGGAGGATGCTGGACTTCCGAAATGAGTTAGACCGGGTCGCCAACCAAGGAATATGCTGACTAGTGGGCGGTTGCATGTCATCGTCGGTTCTTGTCCCTGAATCGCTTGCTGCAATATCCTAGAGGCGCTCAGTTGCTGGATAATGTGCCCCCAACTGTGACTCAGGTTAAGGATCCGATAATCCTACCGCGCAATGCCCCCGCTCGCGGAAGACGAGCGTGGATGCAGCGCCCTGATATCCGGCGGAAGGGTGAGGGCGCGTCCACAAGTGGGCGGTCGGATGCGCAGCCCGGTGGAGAGGATGTTGACAAGGAGGCTGAGTACCGTCGACAGGAGGACATTCCTGAGGGGGCTGGGGCCTAGGATCAGGGCGGGGATGACCACGCGCCACACGAACCCGACGTCGACTTCTTCTCCGGCGCGGATCTCGAGCTGGCTCGGTTCATCCTACATGGCGAGGGCTCCGGTTCTGGATCCGCCCCGCATGCATCCGCCGGTGGACCATCAAGGCACCATCGTTACGGACTGCTGCAGGATATGTACGAGGTGTTTTCGTGCGGTGAGCAAATGATGGATCACATTGTACATGAATATATTGCGTCTCGCACCTCCGATGATGCGGTTTACAGGCCAGGTCCGGCTCTGCAGCCTCACCCTGACCCAGCTCATCAATGTCAGGGGTTTCAGTACTACCACCCCTCGCAGCAGTCGTACCTTCAGCCATCACCGCAGCAGCAGTATCAGCTGCCCTTGCCCCATTGCCAGTCGTACTACCAGCCATCACCGCAGTCGTGTTATCAGTCACCTTTACCGGCTCAGTAGCATTACCAGCCCCCGTTTAGCTATCACACACCGTCGCCCCAGCCACAGTTTTATCAGAGTGCGTCACAGCCTTCACCCCTCCCGCCGCAGCACGACGATCCGTCCTACACTCCGCGCCAGAGCCACCGCCCCACCAGATTGTTCGCCCACGGGCACAGCGGCCACAGAGCGATCGCCATCCGCCCCCATGCGGCACATCATCCGATCTCCACCATCGCCCAGCGCACGGGGGCGACCGGGACTAGGCAGTGCGACATGTCTGCTTTAGTTTTTTCTTTATCTTTCATGTATCTTTGGTCGCTTATGTAAGTTTCTTTAAGATGTATTCATTTGTTTTTATATTTTATGTTCACAGGTCCCGTAGGTCTTTTCATGTCTGTATCTTTAAGGCGTATTGGAATTTCCCAATGTATTGCTTTTTTACCATGGACTGTTGGCCTATTGTATCGGATTTTGACCCAATATATTGCTATGTTTCAACACTGCTTTTTATAACAAATGATACTATGATTAAAATAAACGCAGGTTCATTACACGCACGATACCAAACCGAATTTTAAAATTAGAACAAAAAACAACATAACGAAATCACTAATTAAGCCACGCATGAACTAACACCCCACCTCACTTCGAAATCACTAATTAATCTCCTGTCGGCACAAACTGCATCTCTTCTCGGCGCGCTCAACGAAGTCCATCTCGCTTTTAATGCGGGTGGAGACGGGACGTCCTTTCTTCTTGCGGCGCATGCCCGGGTCCGGACGGATCGTGGGCCCATTCTACTCGGGCCATAAGCTCTCATCAGGGATTGGCGGGAACTTCGCCCGATAAACACTGAAAACGGAGTGCATGCTGTACACGGGGTACACAAACTGCCCCCATTCCATGCTCGCGGCGACGCAACTGGCTAGAGCGTGTCGGCAAGGATAGTGCAGTGATTGGAATTCCCCACAGTCACATGTGCCTTGCCTCAGCCGGACACGGAATGAACACCCAAACGACCCACTCAGTTCCTCGAGCTCCTTGACGCTAAATACGGAGGCCATCCGATCGCAATGGGTCACACGCATCTTGCTTAGGTCCTCGCGGATTTTTTCTATTGCTGACAGCAGTCTCTGTGAAAACCTCATGTCGACATTCAATTGTGCCACTGCCTCTCTCCCCTTTCTAACAAATAACTGCTGGAGGCGTTCATAAGTGGCTCGGATGATCACCGCGACTGGAAGGCGACGGGTCCCCTTCAGCATGGCGTTGATGCACTCAGAAAGGTTTGTCGTCATGTGGCCCCAGCAATGACCCTCGTCAACATGCTTCATCCACAGATCCTTGCGGAATGACAGGGCCCACGCATGCATGTCCACAGAATGCGCCTCCAAACATTGTAGGTAATGCTCCGCACCCTTCAACGATGCACTGTAAGCAGCATTGGTCATCAGCTCCTTCCCCCTCGTGTTCCTGAACCTCGACATGAAGTTCGCACCCATGTGTCGTATGCAATACGCATGGTGCGCACTAGGGGGACCCACCCATTCGTCGCATTATCCAGTGCTGCTCTGATCGCATTAGACCTGTCAGAAATGACCATGAGACCCTGTTGGGGAGTGACGTGTCTTTTCAAGTTCGACAGGAAGAAGAACCAAGCCTCGGTCGTCTCAGACTCAACAAGTGCAAACGAAATCGGCAAGATATTGTCGTTCCCATCTTGCGCCACTGCGATCAACAAAACCCCACCGTATTTCCCATACAGGTGGGTCTCGTCGATGGAAAGGAAATTCTTGCAGTGCTTGAATGCTTCGATGCACGGGGGGAACGACCCGAAGACTTTGTCGAACTGTCGAGATCCATGGTCCAGTCGGTTCCCGTCGTAATACGGCACCTTCTCAAAGTCGACCACCGTGCCCAGTAAGAACATCTGAAACGCTTGCAGTAGACGCGGTACCCTGTTATACGACTCCTCCCACTGCCTATACAGAATAACCATGGCCTTCTTCTTCGCAATCCATACTTTGTGATAGGAAGGCTTAAAGTAGTAGCCTTGCTGGATTGTACTTTGGAGAACAGGAACAGAGACGAAAGGATTGGTCTTCACCATTGGCAGAATGACGGCGGACATGAGGCTGCTGTCCAACTGAGAGTGGCCAGCCGACACTGTTGGAGAAATGTACGTGTGGGCACCTCCAAACTTCCGAACCTCCCTGCATCAGCCAAAATGTTCCTTATGCGGAGTTACTGAGTTATTCATTTAGGCGGAACACAATCGGAGCTGTGGATAGGAATCACTTACCAATAACCAAGGTTCTACCTCAAGGCAACCCGAATACTCCACGGGCATCCATCCTCCGCGTGCTTGAACCGGCAATGGTACTTGGTTCTGTCCGACTCGATAAATCTATACTCCGCATTCCGCCGGATGCTATAATTCTTTACAGCAGTCTGAACCGCTTCCCGATTACGCATCCGACGGCCGACTCGGATCTCCGTCCCCCGTCCGTGTTATAATCGACGGCCGACATGGTGCTTATATCAGCATGTTGGAACACCACTGGTGAGTCAGATTGGAACCAGACTCCGCCCTGTCGCTCATGAACGGTTGCATTCGGGTGCAACCGTATTACCAAAGGTTGAGGTTGATCCATAACAAAAATATTGGGGGAGGAAGAACAAGGGAGAGATTGTGGTTGAGTGTTTGGAATGAGGATGGGAGGTGTCCAACCCTGGTTATATAAGGTTTCACATGACCCAGTGCCGCGGCCTCAGGTTGAGGCATCAGATCAGCTCAGTGCCGCACCCTCACCTTGAGGCACTGGAATTGGCCCAGTGCCGCCCACCTAGCCAGCGGCACTGCCCTGGCCCACTCATTACTCTACCCTGCGACACTGGCACAAAAAAAAATGAGGCCAATGCCATGCCCATCCCCTGCGGCATTCTCTCTTGCTGGGGACTCTCCCAACCCCCACGACACTACATAGCAGACCTAAAAAAGTAAATTTTCATAGTTGTATTTATATTGGTAAATTTGTATTTTTATTTATTTATAAAAAAACCAATCAAAATCAGAATTGTTGAAGATTAAAATAATAAAACAAGTACACAAACAAAAAAATAATTTTATTTGTATAATACGCATTGAAATACAAAATACATGTGTAGTTTAACTTATTTTTGGTGTGTATTTAGTATTTGAATGCGTATTATACACTGGTGGTTGATTTGGTGGCTAATTTTGATATACAACTAGCATAACGATATGAATATAGCAAAAGGAAGTCACGTTATAGCAAGCATGCAACGTTAGAAAGGAATTCTGTTATAGCCAAAGGATAGATGGCAAACGATCCGAACAATGCGGGCTGCAGGAGGAGCAGCAGAGTGAGGATTAATAACAAATGCTTGGAGGATTTTGGAAATTAGCGTATTGTGTTATAATTCTCTTTCATCTCTCTCTCTTTTCTTCCTTACCTTCCATGGCTAGACTTCTCTGTTCTTACCATTCTCTTCTCTGATTCTCAGGTTCTTCCTATCGTTGCTTGGTCACTCATTACTAGAACTTCTTTTCTCCTTATCTAGTCCCACACTCTTTCACTTTCCATTATGCTTTTCGTTAATTCTAAGTTTTCTTCATACTGATACTTGTACTCAAAAACCATTTTTCCATTGTGAAATATACATATACCACAGTATCGTCTTTTTCAGAACTTCACTCTAACAATTTGGTGCTTTCATCCCTTGCCATGGCTGAGATCACTCGATTGAAGAGCTTAGAAGCTGAGCTCAAACGACTTGGCCAACGAATTGAAGAGGTCTCCGATGAGAGCTGCGCTAAACGAGCGAGAGCAACAGAGGCTATGAATCTGAAATTTGATTCAGATCATGCAAGAACAATCACGCTCTCGATCTCCTTCAGGGGGCCTTTCCCATGGCTCGAACTCTGGTGGCAGTTTTGACAACATTAACCGTTTGGTGCAACATAGTAGGGTGAAGTTCGATCTACCCAAATTTGATGGATCTGATGCTTTGGGTTGGATTTTGGCTATGGATCAATATTTTGAGTTCTTCTGTATTCCTGACGACGAGCAGATTGCCATGGCAGCCATCCACATGACGGGCCCTGCAATTCCATGGTTCCAGATGTTGCAACGCTCTGCTCAATTTAGATCGTGGAATCAACTCAAAAGAGCCATTGAGATCAAATTCGACCCCTCCTTGTTTGAGTCACCATGCGAGCTTCTCTTTAAGCTTCAACAGCAGGGGACGGTTGGTGAGTACTATGCGGAGTTTGTTGCCTTAGCAAATCGTTCTCAAATCGATCCACCAGATGCGCTTAAGGACTGCTTTATTGGAGGTCTCAAGCCTGAGGTTCATTGTGAGGTCAAGGCTCAATGTCCTACTTCACTAATGTGAGCTGTTACCCTAGCCAGGCTCTATGAAGGCAAGGTTACTTCCTCCACAAGGCACACGTATAGTTTGAACACATCGAGGCAGCACGGGGTAGTAGCTTCGGGCTCATCTAACACGAGGACTCCTCCTCATTTTGGCTTACCACCTCTGTTGCCAATGCCTCCACAGCGGCCAGCTCTGCCACCGACGAAGACTTCAATGAAACGCATCTCCCCAGCAGAGATGCAAAGTAGGCGTGAAAAAGGGTCTCTGCTATTGGTTTGATGAAAAGTTTTCTTCCTCCCACCGCTGCACTAATAGGCAATATATGCAGATGCAATTGGAACTGGACGATGCAGAGGAGGATATTTCTGATTTTGCTGAGCAAGGGATAGGCGAGGCAACCATGGAGACCCTTGAAAATGAGGTGATTCAGCACCACCTTTCTTACAATGCAATGCATGGTACGACCAGTCCTGCTACAATTCGGGTTAAAGCATTAATTAATGGGTTAGAGGTACAAACATTGATTGATGGAGGGAGCTTAGACAGTTTCATACAACCTCGCATTGCCCACTTTCTGAAGCTACCAGTGGAACCAGCGCCAGGTTTTAAGGTAATTGTTGGTAGCTTTCAAATATTACCTGTTGAGGGTTGCATTCTGCATTTGGATACAAATAAAGCTAGCTCCAAAATAACTTTTTTTCTTCATAATCTAGAATGATGCACAGTTAACTGAAATCTCAACTTTTGTTTTTGGTTAGAAACTTAGTAACAGAAAAAACAGTTACACATTTCTCACCTTTCTCACACTCGAATTGCTTAAATGTTAAAACAGAATCAAACAAAAGCAAAAGCTTTCTCTCTTCCATGAGTTTCCACTGAAAACAGGGGCAGATAGATCACTCAAAATTTGAACAAAACCTAGATAAACACCAAAACACAAAAACCCCACTCAACAGCTCACAAAAGAGGAATGAGTAAGAGAATGACACAAAATCGAAACCCTCAATAGCGAGAAACAAAAAATGACAATGTCATAACTGTGAAAATCATGAACAGAAAAATAAAAAACAAAAAAAGAAGAGACAGAAACAATGAATAAAATCTCTTACTCACAGTCTATTGAAACAACAAATTATTGAATAGAAATCACCAAAAACAAAAGAGCATGTACCAGAATTAACAGCGGTGACAAAGTTCACATGCTTGCAACTCACGAGATAGCCCTGGAGAACCCCACAATGACAGCGGCGGTGACTCACGGATGAGTTCACTCACGGCGCGACAGAAACTGAGCGTCGGAAGCCTGACGGAGAGAACCTTCCGACAGAGTAAGGGAGTGCGCTGATGGCGGAGCTCTGGTGGTCAGAAGGCGACGGCGAGGGATGGGCGAAAACGGTCACCGTGAGGTAAGGTGAGATACAGTGACAGAGACGAATAGAGAGAGAGAGACAAAGAATAAGAGACGATGAGAGAGGGACATAGCGTCGACCAGAAATCTGGAAGGCAGCCGGAGACGGAGAATGGGGCGTCGGAGATTTAGGGTTTCGGGAGTGAGAATGGTGGGTGTTACGGCAGAGGGAGTGAACTGAAAAGGAAAGGTTTTTTTTCCCTAAGTGTTTTGGCTTTCTTTAGTTGGTGGGAAAGCCCAAAATTTTGGAGGTAATATTTTTTGCCACATTTTTGTTGGGCTGCCAATATATTATACAAAACAAGCACGTTCAAAAATGGTGGCCCTAATTGTTTAATGTGGCCACGCTTCAAAAAAGAGCCCAGTATCATTTACAGCCACGTTTTTCAAACGTGCCAAAAAAAAACATGGCCATTGCAAATATCAATTGTCACCCCATGAAAAACGTGGCTATTGACATTTACTGCCACGTTTTCCAAGCGTGGCAATAACATAGGGGTGCCCATAGGGGTAAATTCTTGTAGTGGTATACCAGGAGTTTATGTTTTGAACGTTGCTGGGGTGAGTTAGTAACTGGAACTACTTGGTTGGAAACGTTGCGAGCCCATATTTTGGATTATCATTCCTCCTTCTTTAAGTTCCTTTACAATAACAAGTTTGTTTCAGCACAAGGATATAGAGATGCTGCTAATTCTTAGGCTCAATTTCACCACATTAGGCGCTTAATTACAACAGATGCAGTTGCTGAACTGTTCACTCTAGAATTGCAGCATTCTGTTACTACAGCAAGCCAAGCAGTGCAGCCACCTGCCTCCATTCAGCCAGAATTAAAGGCTTTGTTGCATAAATTTGAGGATGTTTTTGCTCCACCATCAGGTCTTCCACCTCAGCGAACTCATGATCATGCTATTCCTCTGATGGAGGGCTCTAATGTTATCAACGCTAGACCATATCGCTACCCACACAATTTGAAATCACAAATTGAGTCAATGGTAGCTGAGATGTTGAAGGATGGCATCATCCAACCTAGCAATAGCCCATTTGCATCTCCTATCTTGTTGGTTAAGAAGAAAGACGGGACATGGAGATTCTGCACAGATTACCGAGCCCTCAATGCGATCACTGTGAAAGATAGCTTTCCAATTCCCACTGTGGATGAGCTGTTAGATGAACTATTTGGAGCTACCATCTTCTCTAACTTGGATTTACGCTCAGGGTACCATCAGATCTTGGTGAAGCCGGAGGATCGTTTCAAGACAGCATTTCGGACTCACCAAGGCTTATATGAGTGGTTGGTCATGCCCTTTGGTCTTACTAATGCCCCGACAACATTTCAGAGCCTCATGAATAAGGTGTTTCATCCTTATTTATGCAAGTTTGTATTGGTTTTCTTCGATGATATACTTGTGTACAGTGAGAACTTGACTACTCATTTGAGCCACTTGGAGCTAGTCTTAAAGTTGTTGCAGCAAGAATCACTTTTTGCCAAGCTTTCAAAATGCTGATTTGGCAAAGATGAGGTTGATTACTTGGGTCACACTATTAAAGGAGGTGGCGTCCATATGGAATTAGCCAAGGTTGAGGCAATTTCAGAGTGGCAGCAGCCCTCAAACATTAAGCAACTTAGAGGTTTTCTTGGCTTAACGGGCTATTATCGGAGGTTTATTAAAGGATATGCAGCAATAACAGCTCCTCTCACTGACCTTCTCAATAAAGATGCTTTCAATTGGAATTCTCAAGCCACTACAGCTTTCCAACAACTCCAACAAGTGACTGCGGTGTTTTGTAAACCCTAGATCTCGGCAAGTATACCGAATCGTATCAAGTAATACCATGGTGAAGTAGGTATCGATCCCTCGAGGATTAAAGGACTAAGCAATCACTACTAATTAATTATTCTAATCAGATTGAATGAAAAACAAAAAGTGTGTAGTAAGCAGAGAATTTCAAAAACTAAGTAGAAGAGAAATCAGAATATTACTTGTATATGAACGATGATGAGAGAACTGTTAAGAGATCCGGAGATGTTTTTCCCTTGAGGGCCAATGCATACATTCGAATACTAATTCTAGGGTTTCAGTTATCAAGCACAACGAATCTAGTTTAACTAAGCCCTAATCTCTTAGTAACTTAATTTCTATTTACCTAATCAAAAACTAATCTCTTAGTCAATTAATCAAACAAATAGATGAAGATCTAAATCTGATTCTAATCCTTATGAGTCTCAAAAGTGATCCTAGATCGGATTAAATGTCACTCTATCCCAACTAGTTCTAATCCAATTTTAACTCACAGAATTATAAGTTGCATAACAATTAGCTTGACTATCTCTAGCTGGACCTAATTGGTTATGTGATTCAATTTCCAGCTAGCATAAACTAATAGATCTCTCAATCTAATTAATCTATCCCTAGACAAGTTAAGAACACCTCTCAGTGATTCTAAACTATTGGGATGAAGAATAGAAAATTAAATCATGCATAAATGATAACTGAAAATACCTCAATGAATTAATAAATGAATGTACATAGAGACTACCTCATTGTTGGGTGAACAGAGCTCCTCACCCTTAACAATGGAGTAGTTTAGCAATTCATAATAGAAAGTAAACAATAATAGTAAAAATGAGATCTACAATCTGAGGTCA
>JASCZI010060799.1:28739-47842 GCA_036250425.1 Stylosanthes scabra | reverse complement strand
ATATATATATATATATATATATATATATATATATATATTGTAACATGGTTTACAATTTATGTATTGTGTTTGGTTTCGGAAGGACTAAACCTAATTGTGTCTCAGTATCATGTTTGGTTTAGGGTAAATTAGTTGGACAAAAGACATGAAATGACCAAAAAACCCATAAAATTAAAAGAAATCCTAATTCTTCCAATCTCACCCCCAAATTTCCACCCACACGAGAGTTTTCTCTTTTTCTTCCCTTTCAGCAGGTCGAGCTCACCGTGACCCTTCTTCCCTTTTCTAACATAGTCTCAGTGGCAGTTTTTCTACCCACATTCTGTCGCCATTGTCAGGCTGAAGTCGATGCTTGAATACTCATTTTTGAGGTGGGCTTCGCTCTATTCCACCCTTTGAACCCCCGTCGCCGTTCGATTGCGAATCTCCTGTAGTGAACCACGCCTTCGCCATTGCTTCAAGCTTGGTAAGGTCTTAGCTCTGTGTTTTATTACTTGAGATCTTCGTGCAAATTCGTGTCTAGGGCTTACACAATATGACTATATGATTGAACATTGATTATGGAGATATGCATTTCTGCTGGTGTGCTATATATTTTTTGGGGTTAATTTTATTTTAAGGAGATCAAGTTGGGTTGAAATCAGGGGGTTAAATGTATAAGAAGTTGTCAATTGCTCTGTGATTTTGCATTTGTTTATAATGTTAGCTTTTAATTGGGACTATTTTGGTGCATAAATTGTAATGAAAGTGTTGGTGAATGAACTGTTGATGTGGAATTTCTTGTTCTACTAAGAAATTTTTTGTCATTGATTATGTAGTAACTATTTGGTCATGGATTTTCCTGTTCTACTAAGAAATTTCCCTGTTCTACTAAGAAATTTTTTGTCATAAATTGTTGATGCGCATAAATTGTAATCAAAGTCTTGGTCGTTATTTTGGTATCCTTGTTGGTGTTTTTTTTCAAATTAATGAAACTGCAAGATTATGTAGTAACTAGTTTTAAATAGGACATTGATTTAAGCTTTGTTGTAACCATAATCATATAGCACCACATTCACTCTATGGTAATAGTAAATTTCTCCATTGCCAATTTGTTTGGAAAACCCAACTACCAATTTTCTGTTTTCAGTTTGATTAAAAATTTTCTCTCTGATTTTATTATGTCCTTGTTAGTTTCAATGTGTTGATTATTTTTGAGCTATGTAATTTGTAGAAGTAGGTATAAAAATGTATCAAGATATGTCAAATAGAGGTAAACTTTATACCCAAGAATCTGCCGGCAGTGGTAGCTCCAGCACAAGTAGTGATTGAATTTGCTATTGTGGATTGCAAGCTCCGATGCGGGTCTCAAAGAGCGAGGCAAATTCGGGAAGGGAGTATTATTCATGTCCGACTGGGAGATGTAGATGGTTTAGGTGGGCAGGACCTACTGTCAAGTGTTCGGGGCTGCTTGGAGCCCAAAATCGTGAACGAGATGCTGAAGAAAGTCAGGTTGGCTTGGGCAGTAGCTTGCTTCTACAAGAGAGGGTTAGGAAGCTTGAGAATGAGTGTGTGACGTTGAAAATGTTAGCATGTATGAACCTTTTTGGCTTTGTGTTCTGTATGTTTTTGTTAATGATTTTGTTGTTTAAGTAATGAAGTTTATGGTGTACTGTTGCTAATGGAAAATGTGATGAGAAATAGAACTTTGTTTCTTGCTGATGGAAGTTAATTGTGAAGGAAGTTATGAACAATTGTGTATTAGTAGATTAGTATTCTATTTAAATGGTTGAACATGAGTCAAATGTAGCTAATTATTCCTTCTTATTATTGTTATGAGCTGCTATGAGAGAAACTTATACTGTCCTTTGCATCAAAATGCAAATGAAATATCAATGTCAAGCAACTTGAAACTTATACAGCAAAGAACTTGAAAGCAGAAAATTACATTGTCAAACCTTCTAAGAGCATGACAAGTCAATTTTATCATTTATCTAAAATTTTTATCATAAAAAAATTAACTTTCACAATTCATTATTGACTGAAAATAAATAAATAAAAGGATACACACAGAGATAAGCATCACACTTTAAATCGTTTCCCTAAAGTGAATCTAAATTCTTCAACACCTTAGCTTGTCTACTAAAATATGAATTGAACCCAATATGCATCAAGAACATCGTGCAAGTGTAACTAGCTACATGTTCTAACTTAATACATGTTCTAACTTATGACATCTTCTAACTTAATATCAAACCAAATATATATTCTAACAACTTAGCTTTTCTAAACATTCAAAGCCTGATTAATCAACCTCCACATTCCAAATACATCTTCTAACTTGATATCATTCCCATCCTCCTCCACATTCCAACTTCCCAATAATGAAACATGTTACCTTCTTTCCATTTATTAGGATCAGCTCATTGAAACCCAAAACAGAGCATGAATCCCACCTATTTTAAACAATTAACATTAAGGCAACAACATCAATTTTTATCACCTGTAATATTCTATCAATTTTTATCACCTGTAATATTTTATCAACTTAAGCTACAAAACAAACCAAGTAACTCGAACAGTAAGTATTGAAAATTACACATCAAGTTCAGTATTCCATAGTTAAACATAATTACTTGGAAACACAAAATAAGAGAGTGCAGAAATCCTACCAAACACAAACTACAATCAATACGATTATTCTTAAAGCTTAATAACTCGCAAAACATGTCAAATTCAGTATTAGCTACTTAGTTCATAACAATACTAGTAATTCAAATTTTCATCGAGAATATCTTGTGCTAGTGTGGTCAGTTGAGCATCTGTGAAGCCCCAGAAGCTCTTCTCCAACTCTAGTGTGGCGTTTATCTTCACCAGAATCTGAATTGCATCATGATCTACAAACCCAAGCTGACATAGCTTCTCACCCATCTTCATGTCAGCATTATTCCCGGAGATGGCATTAGCTAGGATTTTGACGTGCTCTTTTTGAGCCGCAGTTGATTCATGGACTTCGTCAGCCATCCTTTCTAATATGTCCATTTGTTTCCTATTCTTTCCAGATAGGCTCTTGCGTGTTCCACTTGGCTCGACAGAAGTTTCTGTTCCTTGACCCACATTTCCTTGACTCTGAGAAGGCGCATCAGTTGCCGGGGTTGATGACACGAAAACGTCATCCATATCTGCTTCTTCCTCTTCAGCTTCTTCCTCACTTGTTCCTCAGCGTCCAAACCGCTAACAGCGGCTGATCCAGTAGCCCGAGCCTTTCCAAAAATCCTACCGAGTCGCTAGAACATAGGAAAAGGCTTTCTGGGAGTGTAGAAATTTTTCGGGTGAGCCTGCGAAGATAAAACAGCAAATTGTAATCATTTCTCTCTGTCACATTGAGTATAACTTGCACAACACTTTAACTTTTTAAAGTTGAATTAATAGAGTCAACAGGAATCAAAATATCTCATAAAAACTTCGGTATCATATTATAAATTATATATTTTTCAAAAAGTTTAAGAATTAATAAATTGAACAAACAACCAAAGTTCCAGATCTGCGTGTGCATAACAATGGCATTACTTTCAAAATTCATATTCAGATTATCATTGTAAATCCACATTTTAGCTTAAAAAATTGATCAATCCTTGAATTTCATAATCAAGTAAGTAACAAACAGAAGCAACAGAATTAAAATGGCTACACTAGGTGGCTTTCGTGTGGTTGAAGGAAGCTCGAACAGTGCCGAGAATCACATGCACATAAATCATAAATAGTATAGTTACCTTTATCCAAGCTTCTAGGACATCCTTTCTATCAACCTCAACGCATTGCTTCTCCTAGTTCTAACCGAATCCGCTACACGCAAGCATGTCGGCAGCGTACTGGTGCTTTTCTTTCAGTCGATTGTGTTTTTTTTTTTTTTGCGGTGCTTGGCCGTGAGTGTGCAGTTCGGAAAAGTTTGGATCATCTTCAGGGCTAGCTTCTCGAAAGTTGCGGCACGAAATTGTCCACAATCCAGCCGCGTGCAATCCACAACAAACTCCTCCTTGAAACCAACGAATGCTTCGGTTTCTTCATCACTCCACATGCGCTTGTCCATAATTTCCTGTTATTAAATCAAAACTAGTTGCAACAAATCAGCCCCAAGTTTGTCCATCTCATAATTCATAAAGCTAATTAAATTCTAAATTCTACTACTCATACCCAAATTATACACCCTTTCTCTGCAACATTGACAATCAGCGACAACATGAACATAAACAAGCCTCAAACTATTACAAGGCTGAAAATCAAGCAGGCACAAATAATATAAGCAACAATATTTTGATTTATACTTGTTCTGCCGTTGGCTACACAATCGCAAATGAAATAAATTCAAGTCAGCTATTACAATTAAACGATACTGCTCTGATACACAGTTGGAAATGAAATAAAATCAAGTCAGATACAAAGTACACACCAGCAATGAAATATAAACAACACAAAGTAGTTGATTAGGAGATCAATTATTTGCACCACTCACACAACAAGGATTATTCTACCTAAGTTAAAAACTCAACATTAGACCTCTACTCATGTCAGCCAAAGGCGTTATGCACCAGCCAAGCCTCTTATTTCTCTCCACTCCTCAAACATTCCAACAGCGATATCATCACGCATTTGAGTCCATTCTACGCTGTTCTCAACAACCTGAAGCCTTTCTTTTGTTGCATTGTCTCCGATTGGCGGGAACGCATCTAGAATACCTTCTTCCTCTTCCGGATCCACATCCATGGTCAAACGAATGAAATTTTGCAGCAAGGAACATGCAATAATAATCTGACTCTGAGTTTTGATGGGATAAAAGTTAGGACTTCTCAGAATAGCCCATCTCTTCTTTAGTAGCCCAAAGCACCTCTCAATGACATTTCTGGCCGAGGAGTGTTTCTTATTGAAATATTCCTGATATGTTTGAGGTACAAGCGAACCCGGGCCCATTCTTTCAGGTAATAGCGGGTACTTCTATAGGGCGCTAGAAAACCGGGACCATTTGTATAACCACCATCCACTAAGTAATAATTACCTATCAACAACACATCCAAGATAAAATCCAAAACCAAAATGGTGACCTACTCTAAGACAACTAACTAGTGGTTATAATTGAACTAAGTTACGATGAGGAACTTTGAGGCTATTCTGACGTGTTATAGCATCCCAGAGTACTCTTGAATCCGATGGGGACCCTTCCCAACCGCTGAGCACATACACGAAGCTCATGTCACGCGTACACACCCCTAAGACATTGGTACACACCTGACCCTTCCTTGTCTTGTATCTTGGCTTATCACTTTCGGAGACTGTAACCTCTATGTAAGTGCCATCTAATGCCCCCAAACAGCCCTATATAGTGAACAGAAACATTTTGGCGATTAACTTAAGCAATTCAATTATATCTTAAATGACCAGTAAAGACACACAAAGAAGCAAAATTACCTTAAACTTATTCCACGTGGGATCTGCACAATCTTCTTCAACAGGTGCAGGCTTAACGAAGAGAATGATTTGAACACGGATGATCTCCCTTAAGACTCTATTAGAATACCTACTAACTGTTTCCCCGGATCGATAAAATCTCACCTGTGTGCTACGTTTTTTTTTTTTTATGATGAGCTAAAATTATTAAGAAGGTTGCAACTTGCTCGGGTAAGCTCACACACCCGTCCTCAACCAAACCCCCACGAGTTTGTAGCAACTCAATAAATTGGCAAATGCACTCGTGTTCATTCTTAGCTCCCATACACAATTCCTATCACCCTCGCCGATAACGCGTTCTAGTGCTTCGCACCTAATTCTATTATTCACTCTCCCCCCATAGACAACTGACGATTATCTTTTTCCCTAAAGTATACAATCAGCGTAAGAACCAGATTTAACAACAAGTTATCGTGCCTCATTCTCATCAATAGGTAAAAGGCAACACATATCTTAATCTTTTCCGAATGATCCATTTTTCCTAAAAAAGGCACCAGTTCAACATACATTAGACTCAAATCCATACTTAACTAAAATTAAAAAACCAAAACAGCATAGGTGCACTTTATATATGGTTGGATTTCAGAAACAGTGTCAAAGAAGATATAATACCATTCAATTAAAAAAATGTGAATCACAATTGTAAGGCAAGAATAGTTGCTGATTTCACGACTTGAATCAGTGACCATAAAATAACATAGAAGTAAATCAACTGTTCCTCTAAGACTCTCCTTCCCATTGTTCAAATTTTTTTAACTAAGTTTTAAAACAGCCTGTTTAGTCATCCAAAGGTTCATATTGGTGCTTAAACCCAACAAAATTTTATGTTCAAACAAACTTTCTTTTTCAGATACAACAAGTAACCAACAAAATCAACATGGCATGAATGAAGAGGGTGGATGAAAATTTTAAAACCATCTACTTATCCAAAATATATTCGGGCTTCATGTGGTGAGTCATGGGTGAAATACAATTCAGACAACCCAGCTCAAACGTAAGAAATCTTCCCAATGAAAAATTTAGAACTTTCAAATTTTCAAAGCGCAAAATGCATCGATAAAATAGAGTGTGACATTATCATTTTACTAAAGTTCAGACCACTCTATAATTCAAAGTATGATTCTAAAAAATTTAAAGAATTATATGAAAAACGAAATATTAGCTTGAGAAAACAGATTATCACGTTGCAAGAGATCAAGCAATCAACTCCAAAGAGCAGAGGGGTCAAAAAAGAAAAAAACATGATAATCATTGTTACGAAAAGTAAACATATATCAATTATAATAAAATATAGCAAGTGCTACTATATATCAACAAAAACTATAACAATAATTAATCTGCTACACAAATCAGACAATGATATATGGTTCTTCACAAATCATGTTTACCATTATAAGAACTAAACATAATCCTTTATCTTCGAGCATAAAAAATTAACAAAACAGGTTTACATTGAGAACGAGAACAGAAAGTTCAAACTATTTATAGAGTTTATAATAAATTAGGCTTGACATGGTAACCCAAGTTGGTTATGAACAATGCTAAGTGCACCAAAAAAACAAAAACAAAAATCAGAACTTAAGCACTCAAATTATAGAGCTTCCATTTTAAACTTTCCAATCAATCAACTTTTCTTAGCATGATCATTGGAAGCACCAGTAATAATCAAACGTCTAAAGCAACATAAGTCAACAAAACAGAACTGAAACATTCAAATTGTTCCAAATTCAAAGAGTTCATCATGAACATGAAGGTAACCTGGTCAGTAATTAGTGAAGGGTACTTCATTCACTTCAAACATATTTCCATAACTATAAAACAGTTAATTAAGAAAAAAACAGTTAAGATGAATTATTTAATTTCTTCTCCATGCATGAAGGAGTGAAAAATAAAGATGAAATCCAATTGTTAGATCTAAACGGTTCTGAAATACTCATGACAACATTGCAAATAAGGATTTTGAAAGATTCAGCCAAATTCACTTCATTCACATAGGACTTCACACAGGGTTTTCAAAGGGATTCAACAAAACTATATTCTCATGATAACCCTAAAAAAAATTAAAAAGAGATTCAGACCAGCAAGACCAGCAAGAGGAACCATCAAACTCAGCAATAAAAAACGATTAGTAATACATAGATTAGGCTCAAACCCATGAGTTCCAACAACGACAAAAATAGCAGACACATGCACAACTCGAAGAAGACAGAAACAGCAGACACACGCACAACTCGAAGAACTGTACAAGAGAAGGACATACCTCTTTTCGAGCTTCAGCCTTCAACGATCGTCCTCTCCGGCGCCGGGATACCACACTCCAGACGGCGAATCTGCTGGTGTTGCCACCTCAATCTTGTGTTACTTGAGCTAGGGTTCCTCATGAGTGATGTCGAAGTGGGTGAGGCACATACAAAGGAAAACCTAATTCAATTCATGGGGGGTAAGTTTTGGAATGTCATAAATTAAGGGTAAGAATGAAAGGAAATTTTATTAAAATTTCAATCCCAGTCCCCAGTCCCCAGTCTCCCAGTCCCTCCAAATTGGAGGTACTGAAAATACTGAAATTCTGGGGACTGGGACTGAAATTTTAGTTCCAGTCTCTGGCCAAAAAACACAATACTGATTTCCAGTCTCTCAGTCCCAGTCTCAGTATCCTTAACCAAACGCAGTCTTACAAACCAAAAGAGAGAGATAAATCAATCAGAGTTCGGTGAGCATCTGGGTAGAGATAAAAAGATCTAAAACTTGATGATCAATGCTATTCTACCATTGAATGGTGGGCTCCTTTTTTTTTTTTTAATATGAAATGATGTTTAGGGTCTTGGATCATTTTTTCAGTGATTTTTTTTTCCCAGTTACATCTCATGGTCGTCCGAATTCAGCATCACAAATGATGGCGCATAATTCAACTCCACCATATTTCCACTTTGTTATTCAAACACTAATAGCATATGGCCCACTATAGTGATGCCCCTAGATTTAGCATAAGCCCTTCTCCCATACACTAAATGGCCCATACGCTATCAGCTGTGTCATGATTAGTCAACTATGAAAGTCGTTTGTAAACAAATCCTGACAATTGTGGGCCCTCTCTGATACCATGTGTTCCCCCTCTCATATAAAGCTTACATGCGTCCACGTCTTATTTGCTAAGAATTTCTGTATTTTTGTAGCACCTGTTCATTAATGAATATTAGGATATCATTTGTTCTTTTATTTTTTTTTATTTTTATTATAAATTAAAATTATCTTTCATTTACTAATATAATACATCTACTTTAAATTAAAGGATATAGAAGGTATTGTTTTCAAATAAAAAAAAATAAAATAAAAAATACAACTGGTAAATATAATACATCTATTTTTTATTATTTAAATATTTATTTTGTTATTTAGCTTTATGTTTTAATTATATTTTTTATTTTATATATTATTTTATTATAAAATAGTTATTACGGTTGAACTATAATTAAACCAATTGAATAATATAGAATAGTTTGAACAGTTTGATGATGGATCTAGTCATAATCTTAATTTACATTCTAGGATTTTTTTTTTAAAGGAATATAAGGTGATTTCTTAATGTCATTTTGAATACAAATATAAAAGTGCACAGTGGTACAGAAATATAATAATAACGTTGATCTTTAATATATAGATAAAATTGACATTCAAATCTAATGTAGGTATATTTATATTATTTGATATTTGCATTTTAGAATTTAGCTGCCTCTTTATTTTATATTTTTCTTAGGCGATAATCTGTTTCAAAATTTTAATCCAAATATGAGCATGTGTTGGCTTTTTTAAAACAATCATGCTACATGTACACCTCTTTTCTCCAACCAAGTCAAATCAAGTGAACAACTATAAAAATATATTCGTTACACATATAAATTTCTGTTCTTACAGTACACGTGAACAACTTGGTTGGACTTGGTTAAAAAAATAGATTTACTTCCAGAATTATTGTTTTTAAAGTTCACCTTGTTATCAACTCACAATGGTTGAAAGAAGAACCAATAATGGGCACAGACCAAAGAAAAATTATAGAAGAAAGAAGAATATTAGCCTTGGTCTTTACGTTGCTTACTTGCTTACACCGTTCATCATCACTTTCAGTTTCACGGTTAGAACAATCAACAAAGCTACTTTCTATTATTTCACTATAATAATTTTGCAATTTCATCTTTTTCCCCTTTCAGTTTTGCCTTTGTGGGATGATCTCGTGCTCTTGTATTTGTTGGATTATTTAATGCTCTTGAATTAGATCCATGTGGTTAGTTTCATAGGTATGGGAATTCTTGGGCCTGTCCTTAAAAATGCTGATTTCTATTTTGTCGGTGTCGATTACAGAAATATTTGGAGTAATTGATTATTTTCTGAGTTGTGTTTCCTTCTTTATTTTTTTTTTTTTGAAATTTGAATCCTCCTGGTATGTACCTGCGGATGATGTTCTTGCTGCCATTAGGCTTGATAGCTTAGCTTTGTTCTTTGTTTTTTAGTCAACAAAAAATTTAAAAAGAAATTATTGAAATGAAGAGGGGTTACAGTTTATCTAGCCACTTGCTAGTAATGTTAGATTGTTACGTAAGTAACTTTAATTTTTCAGTTAACTTTTTTAAAATTATTTTATTTATATTAAATTCTGCAACCTAAATCATAAACTCTTAACTCAAAATTCTGAATTATAACTCTAAACTTTCAAGCGGACCGATGTTGACTAACCAAAAGTTGATTATCTGTGCTTTCTTGAAAAGTCTTACCAAATTCTTCACTTGTTCACTAATCTCTCTGGTGTTGATTCTTCCTGCTTCTTAGAGCCGGGCTAATGTAGCATTCTCAGATTTTCCTAGATATGCAAAGTTCAGATTCACAATGATAATGTCTTACTTTGTTCTATTGTTCCTTTCAGATACACTTGTGTGGATGATATAGATTCATTTATACAATGAGTGCCCTTCATATCATGACTTCATCTACGTCTTCATCTTCATCTCAGATAAAATACGACGTCTTCATCAGTTTTAGAGGTTTAGACACTCGTCATGGTTTTCTCAGCCATTTGCTTAAGGCATTAAGGGAGAAACAAATTGATGCATATGTGGATGACAAGCTTAAAGAAGGAAATGAGTTATTGCCTGCTCTTCTTACAGCAATTGAGGAATCACAGATTGCATTGGTTATATTCTCCAAAGATTATGCCTCTTCAAAGTGGTGTTTAGAGGAGCTTGTCAAAATAACAGAATGCATGGCAAAGAGTTGGCAAATTGTAGTACCCATCTTCTACAATGTAGATCCATCGGATGTGCGGCATCAAAAGGGGTGCTACAAAAGTGCATTTGCTGATCATGAAAAATCTTTCAAAGACAACATCATGAATGTACAAAACTGGAAACTTGCCTTAAAGAGAGTTGCCAATTTATCAGGATTTCATTCCACAATTTTTGGGTAAGTAAGTGTGTTTATATTCACTTCATAGAAATGACTTCAGTCCTTGACTTCAATATTTCAAACCTAGTGTACATAGATATGGTCATAGAAAGAATTAAGATTGAATGAGGAAATTCTCACACTTACAAATCATCTAGAGATGTTATCCTTGAGAGATGTGGGACTTTTAATACCTTAAAAACAAATTGAAACCCACAATTGACTCGATTGAATTGCAATAACTGATGAGTTAAGGGCTAAGGCAGCAAAAATATGGCTAGTCTAGAGGCGAGTTATTTTGACTTGACCAGAATAACTCATGACTTAAGCCAAATGGGAACAGGTTCACCTATTTTTTGGATTTTTTTCTTTTTTATTTTTTATAAATAGAAACTTACATCGTTTCTGAGACAAATTCATGAGTAATTGATGATGAGACTTGAGACTTCATACTTGTCATTGTAGTACTTATTGTTATTATTATTATTATTGGTTTTCAAATGAAGAATATGATGAAACTACTTATTGTATACAATGAAATTGCTTATTGCAGCATGATGAAACTGGTTTGATAGTTAATAAATTTTGTTTACCTTTTGTTACAGGACTGAAGCTGAACTTATTGAGAGAGTTGTACAACGTGTGTTAACAAGGTTGAATTACATACCCCAAATTGAGTTAAAAGGTCTTATTGGAATCGACAAACCAATTGCAGAGCTTCAATCATTGATCTCTTGCAATGCAGCAAAAGATGTTCATATCATAGGAATTTGGGGTATGGGTGGCATTGGTAAGACAACTATAGCCAGTGCTTTATTTAATATATTATGCTCTGAATTCGAAGGTTGCTGTTTTCTACCAAATGTCAGAGAACAATCAGAGAAGAATGGGATAACCCAATTAAGGGATAAACTTCTTTCCATATTGTTAGAGGAAAAAGATCTAAGCATTGGTGCTAGTGGGGTACCAACTCATGTTTTGAGAAGGCTCGGTCGCAAGAAGATTCTTGTTGTTCTCGACGATGTTAATAATCCAGATCATGTTCAAGACTTGGTTGGAGGACATGAATGGTTCGGTCGAGGTAGCAGAATCGTCGTCACAACTCGAGACAAGCATGTCATTTGTAAAGAAGCTGATGATATTTACCAAGTCGGGGTTTTGGAACACCATGAAGCTTTGCAACTTCTAAATTTGCATGCCTTTAACGGAAGCAGCCTCGAGCTGAATCAGCACAATGATCTTATGACAAGAGTGGTTGATTATGCCAAGGGAATCCCATTAGCATTGAAGGTGTTGGGGACTTTTCTTTATGGAAAAAGTGAT
Organism: Stylosanthes scabra; assembly: GCA_036250425.1. Taxonomy (NCBI): domain Eukaryota; kingdom Viridiplantae; phylum Streptophyta; class Magnoliopsida; order Fabales; family Fabaceae; genus Stylosanthes; species Stylosanthes scabra. The sequence continues at coordinate 35,605 of JASCZI010060799.1, read as the reverse complement.
GAAGAATGGGAAAGTCAGTTGCAAAAGCTTCAGAAAATGTCATTCAAAGAAATCCAGAATGTTTTGAGATTGAGTTACGAGGGACTAGATCGAGAAGAAAGCAACATATTTTTATATATTGCTTGTTTTTTCGAAGGGCATGATAACATTAAGATTTTGCTAGATGCATGTGGTTACTCAACAGCTATTGCTTTGAAAACTCTTCATGATAGAGCTCTGATAATTGTTTCAAAAGATGGAAAGCATGTAACCATGCATGATTTGATTCGAGAAATGGGTCGAGAAATTGTTCGTGCACAAAATATTGACAAGTTTGGGGAACGAAGTCATTTATGGGATCCTACTGAGATAACTCAAGTATTAAAGCAGGACCAGGTATTATCAAGCTATACAACTGTTGAATATATATTCTCACAAAAAATAGAGATTGGATTTTGATGTGATTTTTCTTTTTTTTACAAGTATAATCCGAAAAATAAGACATTTTATCCTTAAAATTGGATGATTTTACGCTAAGCATTTTTTTTTTGGTAAATTTTTTTGTCAAAAGCCAAAGATACTTTTAAAAAATAAAAAGAAATTCTAGAGATCGAATTTTTATTTAGTTATTTTTAATTGTACTTTTTAAATAGTTATCCAAATATCTTTTAAAATTTTTTGAACAAAATACATAAATGGTTTGTCAAATGTAAATTTTATTTGTCACTTATAAAAAAATACTTTTTTTTTTTCGTTTTATAGTCGCTTTTTATAATACTTGGGAGAATATTTATCTTCTGTTCTAAAAAAATGAGAGCATTTTTGTTGGCAACTTAGGTGGAGGAAATGGTAAAGTTGTAGAGGGATAAAGAGTAATCCTTTCGGATTATGCTATTTGCACACTGAAATTTAATCGCAAAATCAGCTATTAGTATAAAATACACATAGAAACATAATAAACAATAATTATATTTGTACACTAAAATCAGCCACCAAATCAGCTACTAGTGTATAATACACATTGGAATACAAAATACATATTAAAAATAAGTTAAACTATATATGTATTTTTTATTTTAATGTGTATTATACACCGATGGCTAATTTTGATGTACACCTAGCATAACTCAAATATAAAATATACATTGAAAATAACTTAAACAATAACATAATAACATTAGTTCTGTAACACTATTCATACACAAATATTTGGTGATTGATTTAGTGACTGAATTTTAGTGTACAAATAACATTTTTGAATGATTTAATTATTTTTGAATTTGTAACTTTTATTACTTGTGGTTTCCACTGCTTAATTAGAGGTGATTAGAGTATAATTTTTTCTCTAAAGTGATTAATAATTTTAGAGGGAATTGATATTGGGGGCGTTTTTTGATAGATTATCCTTTTTTAAATGATATGTTGCTCAAGAATATATGATTTTTCTTTTGGAATTAATTATTGATTAATTATTTACTTTGAGTTTTTGTTGGATAGGGGACTAATCGAATTGAAAGCATAACGTTCAACATGTCAAGTGCTCCTCATCTGAGTTTAAGTCGTCATTCCCTTTCTAAAATGAGGAATCTAAACTTTCTGAGATTCTATTCACATGATACATATAGGGTAAACCTTCCAGAAGGGCTTGAAAATTTGCCAGATAAATTAAAACTTTTTCACTGGGATGATTACCCTTTGCAATCCTTACCCACCAAATTCAATGCAGAGAATCTTGTTGAATTTGATATGCAAGGAAGTTACGTCAAAAAGCTTTGGGAAAACGTACAGGTACGTGGAAATAATATTTCATTTACCATTTTTTGGACAGTGACGCATTATCCTTCTTGGAAATTCTTGGAAACGGACATGTTTTAGTTTGAGACTTTATTGAGATAAAAAGATGCAGTAATGTACACTAAAAATCAGTCACTAAATTAATCATTCTTGTAAAATACATATTAGAATACAAAATATATATTAAACATGACTTAAATAATGTATATATCTATACACAAATACATAGTAGCTGATTTTTTTTGTGTGTACATAGGTAGTGTTTGTTTCTGGAGATTGGGACTAAGACTGGAGGACTCAGTATTGTGTTTGTGTTTGGTAGGCAGATCCAGTCTTTGTCTCTAAAATTCCAATATTTTTAGTACCTCTCGAAATTGGGAATGAAGTAGACTAAATTTTTGGGGATGAAAACCGAAATTTTAATAAAAAGATACATACAAAAAGAGATGCACATGCATTAGGAGCTCAAAAATTTAAATATGGAGCTTAGGTGGTGTTTCTCATGTAAATGAGTGAAAATCCAGTACATGAGTCTAGCTTTTCTGCAAGTTGCGAAAAACCTATGTATTGTTTTTTCTTCCTTGGAACTTTTTCGCGGATTGTGAAAAGAGTGTCTTTTGCAAGTTGCGAAAAACCTGTTCTCTACATGCTAACTACATGTCTTGATTGCTCTCCTTTTTCGTATTTAGTAATGATTGAACACCATACATGTACATATCACCAATTTTGCCAATTTATGTGGATTATACCATTTTTAAAACCATAATAAAAATTATTTCTGAATTAGGGTAGTGTTTAGAAACTCATTATCTTTCGAATTATATGTTCAAGAATAATTCGTAGATTTACTGCTTTTGCCCTTAAAAAAAAAAGAGATATGATGCATGGTAAATTCATTTGGTATTGAATATTAAGTGTAATGATTGATAATTGGAACAGAACATAGCAAATCTAAGACGCATTGATCTTGATGGATCCAAGGAATTGGTAGAGCTTCCAGACCTCTCTAAAGCCTCAAATCTTGAAACATTATCACTCTCTGACTGTGAAAATTTGCGCTCTCTTCATCCATCTATTTTCTCCCTCCAAAAACTAATTTATGTGGACTTACAGGGTTGTATAAGATTGAAGAAACTCCCAGGTCAGTTATTTTAATATTCAAGCAAATACTAGGATTAATTGCTAAAATATTTGTATAACATTAAATTACCTTTTAAAGTTTCACCATCAAGATGGTTCTTGACCTCTTTTCATCTAATTCTTGCTAACTCCGTACAACCTAGAAATTTTATGTCGTGGGGGCAAGAAAAATATATTAATTCTAGATCATAAAATATAAATTTATTAGAATATTGAAGAAATTATACTAATTCCAAATTTTCTTCTTCTATTCAAATCTTGTACTTATCTTCTTATTTTTATATTTTGAAAATATTAAATAATAATTATTTGATTATCAATCTGATTAGATAGAATGATATTTGATTCTAATAGTAATTTTTTTTAAGTATTTATCTACTTATATTGTATATTAGTATATTGATTAAGTTACTTTTAAGGTTCATATGCAACATATTATTATTATTATAATTTCTAGTAAAAGAATGTAAAAAATAAATTTATATTATTGAAAGTACATAATATGAGAAAAAGTTAAAAGATTAAATAAATAACAAGAATTGAAAATAAAACAATTTAAACACTTGGAATAATTGAGGTTAAAAAAGATAGAATAAATGAATAGTCTTGTAAATTTAAGATTTTTTAATAGAATAAAATAGTAAGTTTTTATTTTATTTTAAGATCAAATTGGATTTAATGTGAAATTAAATTTAATAAAATAATTTTGTTATTAAATAACAGTTAAAATAAACCTTTTCAAGCTTGTGGGGCACATTAAATTTTTCAAGGGGGTCAAATATAAATATGGCTATAGATTTTCTAAATGTTTTTGAAGATTTGAGTGGGGGCAATTCCCGTGCATGGCACGTGGGTCCGTCCCTGACTCCGGATGTGACGTGGTAGTTGTCTTCTATGTTCTATGTTAAACATCATGAAACAATGTGGTTTTACTTAATTATGGCACTAAATGATCATTAAAACGATATCGTCTAATACTCAATAAAAATAAAACATTTATCCTTCGTTTGAGCTTATTGGGCATTATATGACGTCGTTTTTAATGACTATTTAATGTCATAATTGAAACGACGACATTTCATGTTGTCTAGTGTGAAGATAGCTGCCACATCACTCAGCAAAAAAAATTAGATAAAAAGAAGGTTAAGACCAACTTGGTGCAATTTTTTTAATTTCGAAAACTAAAATAGTATAATTAGAATTTTAGGGACTATTTTAGTGCAAACTTCCAATTTTTAAGTACTAAGATGGGGTTTAAGTATGAAAACACAAGGTTTTCTAGATCAATATAAATCAAATAAGGAAAATTCTACTATGAAAACATTTAAGTGTCTTTGGTAAGGACAATTGTCACATTTTAGAAGTTTATCTCTCATAATGATAGCATTGATTACACATCTGATTTTAATAGCACAAATCGACGGTCAAAATTTAATCAAAGTATTTATTCTCACTAGAAGACATTTTAGTATTTTCACCAAAGACTTCACTAATATTACATACAGATAAGTGCAGCAGAAGCAGCAAGGTTGAACACTTAAACCTGTCAGGATGCAAGAGTCTAAAGCATCTTCCAGATAGCATATCCAAATTGGAATTTCTCAAAGAGCTTTACCTTGAAGGATGCCAGCAACTTGACACATCAAACCTACACATCTTGTTTAGTGGGTTATCATCATTAGAAAGGCTAAACTTGGGTGCATGTCATAACTTAGATAAACTACCAGACAATGTCAACAACTTATCATTGCTATGTTGGTTATCACTTAAGGAAACTAATCTGAAGAGCTTGCCAGAAAGCATCAAACACCTTCGAAAGCTGAGATCACTCTACTTAGGTAGTTGCAGGATGCTTCAATCATTGCCTGAGCTTCCACCTTTTATACAATACTTGGAAGTGAGTGATTGCATAGCCTTGGAGACAGTGTTCACTCCAACCCCTGAACTGCTCAAAGAACACCTCACATTGTTCAAGAAGCAGATGAGTGAAGATGACTTCAAGAGGTATGAAAGTGGACCGGATTATTTTAACACATATTTTTCATTTGAGAATTGCCCAAGTTTGGATAGGAATGTACTTAATGTTCTTTTAGTTTATGTTAAACACTACAATAGGAAGAAGAGAGCAATTATGGAAAGGCGAATTGAGAAACGGAGAGCATCATCATAAACCATTTTGATGCTCACCTATTTGTTAATTATTCTTACATAAGTTATATAGAAAAATAGAATTGTTAATTATAATTTTTTTGGGTGTATTGTTAATTGTAATTATTTGGGATTTCCAAAATTATAAAAATGCACATGCAGTAGAAAAATTGCAAAAATGTCCTCAGTCCATTTCTAGAATTTGTTTCTAACTAAATAAAACGCAATAGAGTGCAGCAATTCAAATGCTTCAGACCATTCTGAATTTGTTACTGGAAATTCTGTATACAACAACAACAAAGCCTTGTCTCACTAGGTGGAGTCGGCTATATGGTTCAAACGACGCTATTGGGCTCTATCATATATTGGAAAATCTGTATGTGGAAATATAATATAATATACTGCTGTTTTAACTTGTAAGAGACTAGTTCACAATCTGATACTACATCTTTATGTATCAAAAGCTAAACGAACTTAATGCATATTAAATTGATACACTGCATTACTCTTAAGAGTTACTCGCTAGTTTCTTCATTTTCCTTTTCACTCAGCACAGAACACACACTAGGTAAAACTGAGTTTGGACTTAATGAACTAGACTAGTAATGGTTGACCATGAAACTTGAATGAAGGTCTGTTCCACTCGTAGATTCAATAATTCAAGCAAAAGAAATCCATAATGAATTTCCTGGTCTGATCATGATGTGAAACCTGTATAGAACAAAATTAATAACAAGTTTTACTATAATAAGCATAATGAGATAGTACATAACAATGCTGACAGGTTAGAAAGTAACATTTTGTTTCATTAAAGATGAAAACATCAACCAACCAATGGAGCTATAATTATGCATATATACTTATATTTCATCAATGAAAATTGGTATGAGTTTGCAAATCAAAGAGAACAATGTGATTTCATAAAGTACGAACACACCTCCTCCATAACATACTAATAGATTCGGAAAATTTTCTACTATAAAATAAATAAAATGATTATTTCCAAAAGAAAAATAAAAGCACATTAAATATGGGAATTCGCTTTTTTTTATTGGCGGTTAGTCACAGTTCGCCTAGTGATGCGGCGAACCGTGACCATGGGCACAGTTCGTCTAATATCTCGGCAAACTGCAACCAGTTCGGGTTGATATAAATAGCCCCTCCCCCTGTTACTTTCACCACTTTTCACACTCCAATCTCTCATTCCCCTTCTCCTTCACACTCTCCCATCCAATCTCTCATTCCTCTTCTCCCTTAGGTAACTTTCCGCATCTCTCTTTTTTTTTTTTTTTTACTTTATTTATTTATTTGTTATGTTTAGTTAGGAATTTATTTATTTATTTATTTAGAAATTTAGTTAGGAATTTATTTGTAGGTTAATTGTGTAGATAGGTATTTATTTAATAATTTATTTATGTAGTTAATTATTTATTTATATCTTAGTTAATTAATGATAGGGTACATGGAACTTAGTTATTTTTTATTTAGTTATTTATTTTTGTGTTAGTTAATCAATGTTAGGATAGTTAGAATTTAGTTATTTATTTATTAATATGTTAGTTAACTAATGTTAGAGTACTTAGAATTGAGTTATGTATTTATGTATTTAGTTATTTATTTATTTATATAAGTTAGTTAAATAATGTTAGGATATTCAGAATTTGCTAGTTTGTTTATTTAGTTATGTATTTAATTAAATGCTACGTAATTAAAGTTATTTATTTATCTAGTGATTTATGTATCTATTTATTTATATGTTATTTAATTAATGTTAGGGTATTTAGAATGTAGTTATTTATTTATTT
>JASCZI010060799.1:0-10403 GCA_036250425.1 Stylosanthes scabra | reverse complement strand
CAAAAAAAAAAAAAAAAAAAAAAAAAAAAAAAAAACTGAGTAACCTGTATAGAACAAAAATTGACAAGTTTTGCCATAAGAAGCATAATGAGATACTGCTTTTAAGTTCTGACAAATTAGAAAATAGAACATTTGTTTTATGAAAGATGATAACATCAACCAACCAATGCAGCTAGAATTGTGTTTATATGCATATATTTAATCAATTTAATTTTTTCACTACACCGTAGGAACTGAAGTTTTGCATGTTATAACTTCTAAACTAGATATGAGAAATGAGAAATTCTATTGCCATTACCCATCTAAAATGGATGAAGTGTGTGTTGTGCCAAGCACTCACAGGATGCTTGAAACCCATAACTTCCTTGCACTGGTTTATTCTAATTTTTTTTATAATATTTAAAGTTAGTGATAGACTTATTATCTTTTATTTTTTATATGCATCTTGTACAAAATACAAATTGAAAGAAATATTATTTCTTTTTTTTGTTAAAACAGAATAATTCTAGTTTCTAAATATACACCTATTTTATTTAACCAAGTCCAACCAAGTTATTGATTCTATATTAAAGAGAAGACTATTTCCCTATCAAATAAAAAATAAAAACTTGTTTTTATGTTATTTTTGTGTTATTTAATATCAAAATATCTTCTATTTAACATAAAAGTAAACGATTTGGTTAGACTTGGTTGTATAAATTAGGTGTACACCTAGCTTTACTTTATAAAAAAATTAGAATTGCTAAATTATTTTGCAATCACTAAATCATAATGTTTTTAAATCAACTCACTAAATTAGACACTTGTCAACTAATTAACCTATACTTTAATAAAAAAAATTTAGCCGTGCACTTATTACTTTGTTAGGTTTAATAAAAATTTAAACATTTTTTAATTAGTAACAAAATTTTCTTTCAAGTTTAATGATAAAATTCTCTCATAAATTTTTATTTTTCATTTTATAAATGTAATATTTTAAATTTTATATTTAAAATTAGAAAACTATTTGTTTGTAATATAATTGAAAATTATGTTTTTATTTGTTTGTTTTGATTTTTTCGTTGTTTAGATTCCTCAATATTTTAAATTCAAAATTCAAAATTTTTAATTTTTCTTGTTTTCATTAGCTGATACTTATCAAATAATAAAACTATTAGCGCTCTTTTTATAGAGGGGATGCTTGTGTTATCATATCTATGAATTTCTTGCAATATTAAACTCTATAATTAGACAGAGAAGGAAAAAGTAGGAGCCACTATAGAAAAATTCAAATAACATATGCAAAAAACTTAGGGTGAGTTCTACCATGTAGATGCACACTTGCATCTACATGTGTAGATTGCACCTGTCGTAATCCTATTGGTCAATGAATGGAGGAATGGCGTTGAAGGCGTGAGAAGGTAGCAAAACGGTGTGCCATATCTGACGGTAATTAGATGCTTATTAATTTCAATAAAAGTGGTTGACATTTTTTGTTGGACATAGCAGGCCCTTTATGGGAAGGCCTTTATCCTGCGCCAGCTGATGATGAGGGACCACTTGGGCTCTGTTTGAAATTTTGGATGGGCTTGGTTAACATTTCTTTAAGATAAGTTGAATACAAGGTTACTTGGCATGAAATTGATTTCGTGCTTTTATTTTGAAAATGAAATTTAGTTTTCGTGTATAAAAGACAGGCGTATAGTGTTGATAGAATAGGGATAATTGCTGAAAAATTAAATTATGCAAATATGAAAAATGTTGATCTCATCCGTGGCAGCGAAAATGTATTGATTTCTTGAGGAAGGAAAAATTTAATTACAAAATGAAAAATTGAAGATTCACGAATGCGAATAAGTTAACAACGATTGGATTATTGCGACGGTAAATTGTTGCTATTATGGTTGATGTAAAACAGAGATTTTTTTTAATTAGTATACGTAAAAAGTAAATTTATGACGCGACTTGATGTAGATGAACCTATTATTTAAATGGATATTTTGTCGTTTTATTTATAACATGAATAGGCAAAAATTCAGAAAAAGAGTTTAAAAACCAATTTTTATTTTTTTGTTTTGCATACTTTTAAAATAACTATGAAATACTTAATTGTAGGTTTATTTTATTGACTAAATTCAAGTGGACAATAAGATCTAAGGTGAATGTATGAATGAGAATGAGGATAAAATTTTTTTGTAAAAATTAGAGCAAATTTGAATAAATTTAGTTAAAAAAATTAGATGTTTAGTATTACTCAAAATGACCAATTATAATTTTTTAATTATTCTGGTAATCTTTATAATTTTAACAAATTTTCAATTTGGTTTATATTTTTTTCTTTCAATTGAGTCTCGTACCAATTTTAAATGAGTGATGCTACACAACCAGCATAATATATTATTTTTTGCGCAGAGGGACTCTCTCATCTACTCCACAGAGGAGAACAGAGCCATGATCTTGTGGGTGTGAGACTCAATCGCAGATGTCCTACTCTTACTCATCTACTTTTTGCTGATGACTCCATCCTTTTTAGCAGGGTTACTGAAAGAGATTGTCAGAATCTGATGGCTATACTTAATGTTTACTCACTTATTAGTGGTCAAGCTATCAATCTTGATAAATCTTCTGTTTTCTTTAGCGCAATACTCCTAATGAGACTAGAGAATTTTGGCTACAATTTTACAGGTGCAAAATGTTGGGAGCCAAGATAGATACCTTGGTCTTCCTTCGGCCGTGCAAGGTCCAAAACAGCAACATTCAATTATGTTAAAGATAAGGTGTCCAGCAAGCTCCAACATTGAAAAAGATCAATTTTATCAGCTAGTGGTCGTAAAGTCCTAATTAAAGCAGTTGCAACGGCTATACCTATCTATACCTTGAGCTGCTTTAAGTTACCGGAGTTTTTATTGAAAGATCTGCACAAGAATATTATGAACTTTTGGTGGGGTCAACGGGGTTCAGAGAGGCGTATGCACTGGATTAAGTGGAGTACTATTTGTCGACCAAAGACTCAGGGAGGACTGAATTTCAAGGATCTCCGAGCGTTCAACCTCGCTATGCTTGGGAAACAAGGTTGGAGATTGATCACTAGAACTAATTTTCTAATCTTTCAAATCTACAAAAGCAAATACTTCAGGTACTCTTCCTTTCTCAGAGCTGATGTTGGCTCCAATCCTTATTGGGGTTGGAGAAGTTTATTAGAAGGGAGAAAAGTATTAGAGAAAGGAATTCAGTGGGGAATAGGGAGAGGAAACTCAGTTAATATAATGAATGATCCCTGGATTCATAATCTACCGCCACTAGCATCTATAATTCAATGCAATCCAAACTTTCAATTAACTTGGGTTCAGTAACTAATGACAAGCAATCGGCAGTGGAATCAGACAGTAATTCAAGAGAACTTCAATTCAAACATTGTAGTAGCAATTTTACAAACTAAAATTGAAGATGGAGAAGACTTCATTACCTAGACAAGAGACAAAAAGAGGGGCTATACAGTGTCTTCTGGCTACTTGTTAGCTCATCAATTCTTTCACCCTCCATTGTAGATGTTGCCTCAACAATATGGCCAAAAACAACTATGGAAATCCATCTGGGACCTGAAGTGCCAGCCAAAAGTTAAGTCATTTTTGTGGAGAATTATGCATAATGGTATCCCTGTTAGTGCAAAGTTACATGAACGAATCCACAGTGTTAATCCAATTTGTCAGAGATGTGGTATTGCGTCTGAAACAGTTGGTCATTGTTTAGCGACATGTGAAAAATCTATGGAAGTGTGGCTCAACTCAAACATTGTGATTCCTAATCTGTTACATAATACAGAAATCTGGCAGTGGTGGTTAGAATTTTGGGAAAAGATGAAATTGAGTAGAAATGGAAGGCAAAGCATTGTGAAAGTAACATACCTGCTATGGGAGCTTTGGAAATCAAGAAATCACTTTATTTTTGAAGGAGATCACACATTGCCACAAAGGATTCTTCAAACTGTCGTGTCTAATACATTGAGATTCCAAGCTACTATTGGAGGTTGAAGATAGGAGCTGTAACAAGTAGTTCTTTTCCCTTTTAATTCAATTCTTTCTTCAAGTTGTTTTGGTATTACAATTTTTAACTGATATTGTATTGGGAATTCCTAGTTTTGCCCTTTTGTGAGGTTTATAGTGGACCCAAACCCCTTCTTTTCATTAATGAAATTTACCTACCTTTGATAAAAAAAAAAAAATCACCAAGTAGTATATTTACTTGTGATTAAAAAATTCAAATGCATCAAAGAATGCATGTAATACATTGATAACTTAATGCTGGCTATTTTTGTTGGTTAACGTAAAATAAATATGTTGGCCACCAATCTTTTTCCATTTTCGTATTCTACACTTTACATAAGACTTATACACATTTGAATATATTTTTTCTTCACTTTTCTTATCTTTGTCCTTCTAAAATATTTTCAAATTACATGAATCAAAGTCAAATATCTTTAGGAAATTCAAAATATGTTAAAGTTGAGGGAAATATTATTTTGTCATTCTAAAATATAGAGAGAAGTCATATTTACGGAGTTAGTCATTAGTTATTGTGATATATTCAATTTAGAGATGATATATTTCATTAATTTAATATTTTTTTTGTAATAAGTGAGATCTAATTATAAAATTAAAAACAATATAGAGCAAGGTTCTAAAAAATCGGATCAGATCGGTCGGACTGCGAACCGCCAAAAATTTCAATTCATTTCATAAGAGAAAACTGTGATTTGAAGAAACCGCTTTATGCTTTCAAATAGAAAAGGGAAATTCAAAAAAGGAAAAATAATAAAACTAGCCCTCACTCCTGACGTCCTCAGCCCCTTCTTCAACATTGTTCTTCTCAAGTCTCAAACAAAGAACTCTAGATTTGTAGTGATTTTATTGTTTAAGATATATATTATTTAACCTAAGATTTACTTTTTATTTAAAAGAAATTGTAATTCTTAAGAGTTTATTTATGAGTTTAGACATAATGGATTTTTTTATATAAATTTTATTTATTTAATATTTACCAAGTTAAATAATACTATGAGTATTTACGTTTTTATTTTGTGTGTGCAGTGCCGCAAGGAGTGGCCGAGTCACAGCATGGAGGGAGTGCCGTGGGGGTGGGGTGCGGCACTGGTCATGATTTTCATGAACCAGTGCCGCAGGGTGGCGCCATTGGGTGAACGGGGGGTGCCGTGATGATACGCCGCGGCACTGGGGCAACGTGTTGCCTCCACCAGTGGCCGCGACATTGGCCTATTCTAGTGCCTCCACCGTTGCCCACGGCACTAGGTAGAAAATAGGCCGTGAACAGTGGCTGCAGCACTGGTTCACGGGAACTCCTATTTAAGCAGCACTTGGGCAGCCTCTCATTTCACTCCAAACATTCTAAGAACCCTTTTCTTTTTCTTTGTTCTCCTTGCTTTTGCTTTGCTACTTGTCTTTTATTTTTTGATGGATCAGCCTTTGATTATTCGGTTGCACCCGAATGCCGTCATACATGAGCGGGAAGATGGAATTTGGTTCCAATCTGACTCACCGGTGGTGTTTCAACATGCGGATATAAGCACCATGTCGAAGTTAGTAGAAGTCTTCTTGTACAACCTAGGGGCGGATTTACAGAGATAAGGAAAGTCGGATGTCGCTTCTTACAGCGGTAGTCCAACGACAGATTCGTGCATTTGCTGGTATGGTTATTTAATGATGAACACGTCCGTGTCACTTTCGGATGTCACCACAGACTGATGCCCCAACACGTCATGGATTTTTTGGTTGAGGTGGGTGGCAGCCCTTCTGGCCCGCCTGTTGCAGCGACACCGGTCTGAATAGCCGAACCGGCGGTGCCGAAAACAGAAATTGCGATGGATAATTTAGAGTCTGATGATTCGGATTATGATACGAGTACTGGATCTTCCTCTGACTTTCAGGAAGGTGGTGAGTGTGGCGCAGATACCCCAGCAACTCGATGTCCCCGTTACATCCTTCCTGCACCGCCTCCAATTCCACGGCTGGAGGACGTGCCATGTTTTTTCCAGTAGCTTGACCTGGACGAAGGGGCATGTGTTGATCCATTGAAGGCAGGGATGGGCAACGATTATAACACGGATGGTGGGGCAGAGCTCCGAGTCGGCCATCGGATGCATAACCAGGAAGCGGTTCAGACTGTAGTTAAGAATTATAGCATTCGGAGGAATGCAGAGTATAGGGTTATTGAGTCGGACAAAATCAAGTACCATTGCCGGTGCAAGCATGCAGATGATGGATGTCCGTGGAGCATTCGGGTTGCTTTGAAGCAGAACCTCGGTTACTGGTAAGTAATTCCTATCCGCAATTCTGATTGTGCTCCGCTTCAATTAATTACCTACTCAAGTAATTATGCGGTTGTCGCAGGGAGGTTCGCAAGTTTGGAGGCGCCCACACTTGTATTGCTCCCACGATGTCGGCTAACCACTCTCAGTTGGACAGTAGCCTCATGTCCGCCGTCATTCTGCCAATGGTGAAGAGCAGTCTTTCCGTCTCTGTTCCTGTTCTCCAAAGTGCATCCAGCAAGGCTATCACTTTAAGCCTTCCTATCGCAAAGTGTGGATCGCCAAGAAGAAGGCCATGATTATTTTATATGGGCATTGGGAGGAGTCATATAATAGGGTACCGCGACTACTACAAGCATTTCAGATGTTTCTACTAGCACGGTGGCAGACTTTGAAACGGTGCCTTATTACAACGGGAACCTATTGGCTCATGAATCACGACAGTTCGACAAAGTGTTCTGGTCGTTTCCTCCTTGCATCGAAGCATTCAAGCACTGCAAGAATTTCATTTCCATTGACGGGACCCACCTCTATGGGAAATACGGCGGGGTGTTGTTGATCGCGGTTGCGCAAGATGGGAATGACAATATCTTGCCGATTGCATTTGCACTTGTTGAATCTGAGACGACCGAGTCTTGGTCCTTCTTTCTGTCGAACCTGAGAAGACATGACACTCCCCAACATGGTCTCGTGGTCATTTCAGACAGGTCTAACGCGATCCGAGCCGCACTAAATGATGCAAGGAATGGTTGGGCCCCCCGAGTGCACATCATGCGTATTGCATACGGCACATGGGTGCGAACTTCATGTCGAGGTTTAGGAACACGAGAGGGAAAGAGTTGATGACCAATCCTACTTACAATGCATCGTTGAAGGGTGCGGAGCACTACCACATGAGGGCGGATGTCGATCCCTCTGTGGCCTCTGTGCCCGAGGACGAACAATTTGATGAGTCGATGGCTCTGGGGCGGAGTGGTAAGATGGATCATCGTGATGCTGATGATGGGGTGATGGCTGTGACGAACTCTGGTAATACTGGTGATGAGGAGACGGTGTGTGATAGTGCAGCTGAGGCTGATAATGCGGCTGAGGCTGAAATGCCGACTGATAATTCGGCTGAGGCGATGACTAGTAGAAGGACTGGGCCTGGAGTGATGGCTGATGGTACTGCTGATGTGGTGATGGCTGATGATACTGCTGCTATGATGGCTGATAATACTGAAAACCCCGACACTGCTGACCTGGGTCAGGATGATACTGAAGGGGTGGCTTTGGCCTATATACCGGGTCCTCGGAAGGCTGAGAGGCAAGATATTCTTGTGCAATCTGATCCATCATCTGATCACCGCACGTGAACATATCATACATATCTGGCGTGGGTCCGGCAACATGATGACCTGATGGTCTATCTGCGGATGCATGTGGGGCGGATCCTGATCCGGAACCCTCGCCCTGAAGGATAAATCTCGCCAACTCGAGATCTGCGCCCGAGAAGAAATCAATATCCGCTTCCTGTGTCGTGGGGTCAGCCCCGCCCTGATCATGCACATCAACCCCATCGGGTATGTCCTCATGTCGACGGTACTCAGCCTCCTCTTCGACATCCTCTCCACCCGGCTGATCATACGACCGTCGACCTGTAGCCGCCCCCTCACTCTTCCTTCGGACATCAGGGCGCTGCATCCGAGCTCGTCTTCCATGAGCGGGTGCATCGCGTGGAAGGACTATCGAATCTCTCGCCTGTGTCGCAGCCGGGGACACATCATCCGGTAACTGGACGCCTCTAGGATCTTGAAGCATACGATCCGCGGACAAGAACCGACGTCGACAAGCAACCACCCACCAATCAATGTATTCCTTGGTGGGCCAGCCGGGGTATCGGGTGTATACAATCTGAATCTGATGCTCACGGGCCCTGCGGTTGTTCCAAAAGCTGTACCAGTACTCAAGCTCATCAGGCCACCACTTATCCTCGTCCCTAGCCGATGCGCGAAGGAACCCATACAAGTTCACTGGATCCAAAGGGATGGGCTGCTCACTCCCAAACTGCCTATTTACGCCGTCCACGTGGTGAAACCTCACAAACATGAAAAGTACAATGGGAACGGTCGCTCGCCATGTCTCAATCTCGCCCTCCTCGGTAACCCAACCGGGTTGTATATCTCGCTATGTGGGTAACATGTACGGAGTCCACACGAACTGAAACCAACAGGAGTAGAGAGGTTACACATATAAAAGTATCACGAAACAAAAACAAGCAACCTTTCCGTTTAAAAGAAACGTACATCATCGAATCCAACCTGGTCTAGCTCCATTCTGAGGTCCAGCATCCTTCGACTGTGACTGTCCCGAGAGGTCTGACCTAAACCATCCAACCTACATTTGAAACCCAAACACAACTTATGATTTATGCCAAATTAATTTTGATTTATACTTAAGCAAGAACACACGAAGGACAACGAACCGAGATACAAGGGGAAAGAGAAGAAGGTCTCTGCCGGGTGGACACAAGCTAGGGAATCTCTGGTAGATCCAAGAGAACACTAGGGGTAAGCAGCCGCTAATCTCCAAGTTGCCGCGCCTGCTCGCGATGCACAAATGCTAGTATGTCCAGCACAACACGGCAGAACCCCATGATAACTTGCTGCAACTCCCAAAGTCCCGCAACAGTGGGACCCATCTTAGAGAAACAATGTTGTTGGTCTTATCCGGGAACAATGCTCCTCGAATCACCATCATAATGTAGCAGCGCGCATATTGTCACAACACATCCGAGGATGCGCCGTCCCACGAGGTCGATTGGACTCGCTGCCTCAACCAAGTCATTTTCACCCAGCGTAATTCTTCCACTCGCCCGGCGGGGGACGCCTGCCAAGAAAATCTTGCGCCATCTGCCAGGTCCCTACACCATACCACTGATCGAAATCCCTCACGCACCCACTGATCGGGTCTCCATCCATGCGAAGGCCAAGGTGATATACCATATCCTGGATATATTGAGCAATTATTCTCAGTAACCACCATAAATATGTATTTTGATTAACATTTATAAACAAAAAATATTAATACTTGCAACGTGATCGTGCACTCCCCTCACGGGAGATGGAAACTGTGTGTTTCTGGTCTCCACCTCTCAACCAGCGCAGACAGTAATGGCATATCATAGTTAAAGGCACGCATTGTATTTAATTAGTAAATCAATATGTTCACTTTTTAGCATGATTTAGTACATCGATTTTTGCTTGGGTATTTTTGCTGCTGCTATTTGGACTTTTTTTTTTTTCAAACAATAGCTTCAATGATTTATTATTTTTTGTAAGAAAATTAGTTTTGAATTTAATTACTAAATCAATTCGTAAAGAAAAGCAACTACAATGACAGGAGTTAAAGTAATGGTGATTAGCCAGCCGAAAAACAGAGAAAAAAAAAGTAAGGGTGATTACAGGAGAAGATACATGGCTAGTGGAGACTATATGCAAAGAATGATAATGGAATATGAATGCTTCTACAAATCCATACCAGTAATAAGTTTATAATTTGGCAACATAGATTTATAACTTACTTAGCTTGATTTATGTTTTCTGATTTTGTTTTCCTGTTTGATTGTATTTTTTTGCTGAAATTTGATTTTAAATTATATAGAAAAAAATGAATGAGTGCTAATTTTTTTTATATTATTTTATTATAAAATTTTTTTCTGATTGAATCAATGAAACCATAAACTAGTGATCAAAACGGTTTGATGTTCGGCCTGATTTTCTGAAACTTGATATAGAGATCTAATTAAAAAATATATATAAAACTAAGGGCAAATCACCGGAATAAAATAAAGGAAGAAAAAATTGATCAATATGTCCTGTTTCTCATAGTGGGATCGAATTCCCCTAAATCCCACTCTATGTAATCCGTGGCACCCTGAAGGGTAACACGTTTGCATGCATGGTACGTTGTCCCCTACAACGTATTATGTGAAGATGGCAATAGAAATCCGTGCAACCCTGCCACGGATCACGTTGATTTGCAAAAGGCAAAGATCCGTGCATGGCTGCCACGTACCATGAAGGAATGCTGTTGATCTTAATACCTTGGAGCCTCCCACGGA
>JASCZI010060798.1:32386-47977 GCA_036250425.1 Stylosanthes scabra | reverse complement strand
TAAATAAAAGTACAAGACAGTCACAATTTAAAGAATTTATAGATTTCTTTTTACCTCATAATTGAGTGGACTAAAACCATTATCTTACCTGGTGTCTTTAGTGTGATCTTGTCAAAAATCAGAATTTGATAATGAATAAGGGAATTTTGGTAAATCCTGGGAAACAAATAGTTGATGTTGAATTTTAGAAACTATATCACTTCCTTCAATTTTATGTATATATGAGAAGTATATAAACCGATGAATGTTTGATTAATGACTATGTCTCTTTTAAAGCTATGGTTTGTGTACTTTATTATTGATGTGATTGATGATAGGATTGATGATGATTTGTGACAATTGACTGCTTTATGCTTTGAGGACGGTGGTTTGTCCCGTTCACACTTTATGTTTTATGATTTACGAATGAATGATTAATGATCAATGATGTGAATTATGACTTTAATAGAATTCTGTGGGAACGCTCACTGAATGATGTGTCCAGACTGACATGGAAATTTTCCCTCTGCGGACACCTGTTTTCCACTTGTACGTATATCTTGGCTTTCATGCCCGCTTTTTATTGTCCAGACTGATGTGGTTTATCCATACGGACCTTTTATCCAGACTGATGTGGTTTTTATCCACACGGATACATATACAGACTGATGCAAGTGGAAAATCATATTCGGACTTGTTCCGAGTAACGTCGGGTTGCGGGTAGTCAACTGACGCATGAGCTCATGGCCTGCTTAGGATTAGACATGCATCATATTGTTTGTCGCATTTTCTGTGTGTTGTACTTGTATTTGGTTGTGATTGAATTACTCTTTGCTGTATTGCTATTTGAGCTTGTTTGTTTGTTGTTTGTCCGCTAGTTTGTTTGGTTCTTCGTATGATTACTGTATGCAAATGTTGGATGATTTGAATATTCTTAGTTGTTTGAATTGGTTGTGCAAGTGTTCCTAGTTTCTTAGTTCTCCCTCTTGTCGAAGTTGAGTTGTGATTTGGATTAATAGTGAGCTGATATGTCTTATTATAGTAGGGACTTTATATATTAATTTATATTTTAAAAAGTATGAAGTAAAAGGGACGATCCAATTGAATGTAAATAAATTAGTTAAAGTTTTAAGAATGATTCATGAGGTTAGTTTAATCACTTGCAAATCGTAAAGGTTTCTTACTATATCATTTTATAACAATTCTGAAAACCATCTACTGAGACCGTGTGGTTTGGTTCTCACCCCCTACTACCCAACATTTCAGGAAATTGATCACAGGTACCCGTGAGAGGAGTACAAGAAGTCTGATTCATTAATTCGCTGTAGCTGTTTCTTTATGGAGTAATATTAGAGTATTTATTAAAGTTAAAGTTTGTATTTAGACATTTCCTCTCGCCTTAGTAGATTAGGATCTATTTTTCAAGAGAGGCAGGAATTTTGTATTACCCCTTGTACTATCTGTGTATATATATGTTAGTAATTAATTGAATATAATTGTATTTGTATTTGGATATGAAGTTATGTACGTAAGTTTGGAAAACTTTCTGGTAATTATTGATTTGTATAGCTAAAGGCTTCTATATTTATAAGTAAATATACAGGTTAGTAGTCTTAACGGCTTGACTGTAGGTATGATCATGATATGCCGAAAGTCGGGTCGTTACATATATAATTTTTGAAATTAAACTTTAAATAAATAGATTAAGTTAAAATTAATAGATAATAACATTTTGAAAAAGTTGAGATTTTACATGGCAGACAATCAAAATTGGGGTCCAAAACCTTTTCGATTATTGGATGTATGGTTCTCCATCCCGAAGTTCATTCCAATGCTCAGAGAGAATTGGACAAAATTAAGAGAGATACCGATTGGAGATCAATAAGCTGCTAAAATGGAGTATAACAAAATAGAATAGGAAAGTATTTGACACCATTGACCATAGATCAGAGCTCTAGAAGAAGAAATAGCTAAAATGGAGGCACGACTGGATGAAGAGACTGATGTAGAAATCAATTTGGCAAGGAGGAAGGCATTGATGGGGCAACTAGAAATTTGGTCCACTAAAAAAGGAGAATACTTGAAGCAAATGTCTAGGGATAGATATTTAAAGGAGGTGGATAAGAACTCAAAATATTTTCACTCTTAGCAACCATCAAAAAGAGGAGGAAACAAATAGTGGAGCTTAGAATTGGTGGCAGCAGGATGAGGGGACCCAGAAGAATTAAAATCGAAGCAAGAAAGTTCTTCATAATAATTTAAACTAATATTTATTTTATAAAATAAAAAATTATGTTTTCTTATGTATTGTGTTCTGGACATTGGGCCTGCATGGTCCAAAAGGCAAACATGGACCCCAATCCTGATCCAAGCCCAACAGGGAGCATGGACTGGACCGACGAGTTAACCGACCATCCGACTTATACGCAGGAGGCGATAAGTCATGGAATGTCGGATACTCAAAACCAGGATTAACCAATCCCTAGACAATCGGGCCTACCTCGGGTATATAAAGGGAAGATCAGCTCTTCCTTCAGGTACGTTTTCTAAGCTGGCTTCATTCGAGAACTACCCTATTCCACTTGGTTAGCCAATGTGGTACTAGTTAAGAAAGCAAACGGGAAGAGGAGAATGTGCGTTGATTATTCCGACCTGAACAAATCTTGTCCAAAGGACGCCTTCCCACTCCCCAGCATTGACGGACTGGTAGACGCCTCTTTCGGCTACAAGTACCTTTCTTTTATAGACGCATATTCAGGTTATAACTAGATTCCGATGCATAAGCCTGACGAAGAAAAAACGGCTTTCATCACGCCGAATGGAACTTATTGTTACACAGCAATGCCGTTTGGCCTCAAGAATGACGGTGCGACTTACCAACATTTAATGACGAAAATCTTCAAGGACCTAATAGGTCGGAAGATAGAAGTCTACGTGGACGACATGTTGGCCAAAACGGAAGATCCTAACAACTTGATTTCTGATCTCGAAGAAGTCTTCCGTTCTTTGCGACAATACAAAATGCGATTAAATCCCCTGAAAAGTGCCTTCGGCATGGAAGCAGGGAAATTCTTGGGGTTTATGATCACCCAAAGAGGGATAGAGGTTAACCCTGAAAAGTGTGAAGCAATCCTGCAGCTACCCAGCCCCTCAAACTTAAAAGAAGTCCAACGACTCAACGGCAAATTGACGGCATTATCTCGTTTCCTCGGAGCGTCGGTGAGAAATGCCTTGCCCTTGTTCAAACTGATGAAGAAAGGAATCAACTTTGAATGGACATCTGAGTGTGAAAAGGCATTCCAAAAATTCAAAACCATACTCTCAGAACCTCCAGTCCTGACGAGGCCGGTGAACGGAGAACCTCTATACCTCTATCTATCCATCACCGACGAATCCATCGCAGCAGCTCTAGTGAGAGAAAACGAGTCGGGTAACCAAATGCCCGTATACTTCACAAGTCGAGTGTTGCATGAAGATGAACTAAGGTACTCCAAAATCAAGAAGCTGGCATTCGCCCTTCTCGTCACAGCCAGGCGGTTAAGACCATACATCCAAAGTCACACCATCATAGTTCGCACCGATCAGGCAATCCGGAATATCTTACTGAAACCCGACCTGGCTGGACGGATGCTCGGAGGGGCCATTGAACTATCCCAATTCGACATCCAATTCCAACCCCGAACCGCAATCAAGACACAAGCAATGTCGGATCTTCCACTCCCAACTCTGGAGGACCCGGTGTAATCTTGGAAAACCCAGATGGAATGATGATTGAGCAATCCATAAGATACGAGTTTCTGATCTCAAACAACCAGGCGGAGTATGAAGCTCTCCTGGTAGGGCTATCGTTAGCTAAAGAAGTCGAAGCAAAATCCTTGGAAATCTGCATTGACTCCCAAGTCGTAAGTTCACAAGTTAACGGAATTTACCAAGCAAAGGATACGCTTCTCCAAAAATACTTAGCCAAAGTCAAAAGGGCATTCCAAAATTTTGACAAAGTAGAGATCAATCATGTTCCGCGAGAACGGAACGCCAGAACCGACCTCTTGTCCAAACTGGCCAGTACCAAACCCAGATCGGGAAACCGATCCCTACTCCAAGGAGTCATGAGAGAACCCTCGGTATCGGCCGTCGAAATAGATTGCCTCCCGATTACCAAGGTCATGACTTGGATAACCCCCATCCAAGATTTCCTAGAAACAGGAAACCTCCCTTCCGACCTAAAGGAGGCAAAGAGAATAAGAAGGGAATCAACCAAGTTTGTCGTCGTCTCCGGCCAACTATATAAAAGGGGAATTGACTTACCTCTCCTAAAATGCCTCGGCCTGACACAAACTGAATACGTGATAAGGGAAGTCCACGAAGGATGCTGCGGACACCATGACGGTGGGAAGTCGTTAGCACGGAAACTCATCCGAACCGGCTACTATTGGCCAACCATGATGAAGGATTCCATGGACTTTGTCCAAACTTGCGAAAAGTGCTAGCTCCACGCTAACTTCCATAAAGCACTGCCAGAGAAGATGGTACCCATATCATCGGAGCGACCTTTCGGCATGTGGGGAATCGACCTCGTCGGCCCTTTCCCATTAGCACCGGGTCAACTAAAATACCTCATTGTGGCCATTGACTACTACACTAAATAGATAGAGGCTGAACCACTAGCCACAATCACAGCGACTAAGTGTTGGAAGTTCGTGTGGAAGCAAATAATCACAAGGTTCGGCATCCCATCCGTCCTCATTACGGACAACAGAACCCAGTTTGCTGACCGAAAATTCAAGGAATCGGTAGCCGAATTTGGGATAAACCAGCGATTCTGCTCGGTGGAACACCCTCAAGCAAACAGACAAGTAGAAGCTGCCAACAAAGTACTTGTAAAAGGTATCAAACAGAGGCTCGATGAAGCGAAAGGGTTATGGGCCGAAGAATTAGCCTCAGTATTATGGTGGTACCGTACAACCCCACAGTCGTCAACCGGTGAGACGTCGTTCCGACTAACATACGAGGTAGACGCCATAATACCCGTTGAAATCGGAGAACCTATCCCAAGGCTGCTCCTAGGGTCGGAAGATCCAACGGCCGACAGGAACCTCATTGAAGAGATCCGAGCAAGGGCTCACCTATCGGAGCTGGCACTCAAGCAGAGAATGAGCGTCCGATATAACAAAGGAACAGTCAAACGACATTTTGACGTTGGCGACTTGGTCCTACGTCGGAATGATATTGGACCCCCAACCCCAGGAGAAGGAAAGCTAAGCCCCAATTGGGAAGGACCGTATCGGGTAGCTGATGACCTCGGAAAATGTGCGTACAAACTGGAACGACTTAACGGAGCAGAAATTCCCAGAAGTTGGAACGCCTCCAACCTTCATCGTTTTTACTCTTAAGCACTTTTCTAAAGTGAGATTCATCCTTCATCTTAGAGTAGATTATTATTTATTTAAGTTCATTACATTTCTCTGTACATTTCCTTAAAGACTTTCCTTTATTTAATAAAAAAGGGGTACTCTTTTTCCTATCCGAAGTATCCCACCCCGGGAGGTCGGAAGGTTTTAACGAGGCCCCAACGTTTCTTAAAATCTCTCGTCTTCAGATTCAATTAAACCAAATAACAGCATCCGCTATTACTTCTCTTACTTATTCAAGTTTGAAAGAAGGAAAAAACAACTACACTTCGGAAAACGGGAACTGATCACTCCCTTTCAAAGATTTTAAAATGGCTAAGTCCAAAATATCGCACGCACATGCCAACACGGTTATAAACAAAATCCAAAAAACGGCTAAGTACAAAAACTTAGACAAACTGAAGTTAAACAAAGATGGAGTCAACCATTAATTAAGGGATCCGACCCGATGAAACGGCCCGACGGATCCCATTACAAAGTGTTCAAACAGGAACCCGACCCAGGAAAGGGATGACGGGTCCCCTCGCAAACCAATATTGTTCATAAAACAAAACATAAAGTCTAAAAAGAACAAAAGGAGAAGCTAAAACAATTAAGAGGGAGGAGGATCCATCGGAAGGTCGACCACCTTCCCATCAACGATTTCTTTAAAGAAACCGATCTGAGAAGCATCAAACTCTGGAAGCAGAACGACGAATTGAGCTTTCAAAACTCCCTCAGTCGTCGCCACGGCAGCCTTGGCATCCTCAGCGTTGTTATCACGCTGCTTCTCGAGATCTGGAATCCTCTCCTCAGCACGGTCGGCACGAACCTTCTCAGAAGCCACGGAGTCTTTGAGCTTCACGATCTCAGACTCCAACTCCATAACCCAACCCTGAAGCGTAGCGACCTCCTCATCTTTCTTCTCCTTGAAAACTTCCAAGTTCTTCTTGAAGGCCTTCAGATCCCCCTCGGCCTTATCCATGGCCTTGGTAGCATCTTTCAATTGTTCCTCGAGAACAACCTTTTGGAGGTTAAGAGCCTTCAAGTCTCCAACCAACCTCTGATTATGCCTCTCTGCCTCATCCATTATGGTCAACCGGGGCTCCACTGATTTCATGATGGTCGCAGACTTGAGCAGGGCCCACTGAACCCAACGGAAGCTCTCCACGGGGTCGTAATCTCGGAGAGTCTCCTGAGCCCTAGGTCCCAATAAGTTATCGGCTATGAACTTGGAAGCATCAAAGGATCGATCCAAGGGGCTGAACTCACGGGCTGAACTCTCCGTCCTCTGCTTCTTAGCGGCTGAAGACCCCACGGGCATCGAACGCCTGTTGGAGGAAGGTGGAGACAACTGTTGCTCATCATTCCAGACCGGAGAAGAAATCTCATGGGTTACTCCGACGTCCCGACCGCCATCATTGGAACTCCCTTGTTCCAGAGTAATAATCACTTCAGGAGTAGGACCACTCGGAGGAATAGCTGCCCGAGCCGTTGAAGACGGACCCGACCTGGCATGTCCGACCACGGGAGTAACTGGAACGGCGGCACTCGTGGAGACAGAGGGACGGATCAAGTGACGCAAACGAGACAAGGTCACATCGTTCCCATCCATCCGAACTGAAAAGAAAAAACAAAAGATCAGTTCAAAAACAAAAGAGCAGCAAACACAAAATATATATATAAAAAAACAACTACGGAGATACCTACCAATGTCTCTCCGGGCCTCTTCCGGCCTACCCAAAAGAGCCTTTGGAGACAAGTTATTATTATGAAAAAGCACGGTAAGTATGTTGGCCGTATCCTTCTAATCGGCCCTTAGCCCCTTATAAGTAACCGGGGCAACGTCAAACCCGGACCTATCAATCCAATAAGATGGGAAACGACCATCGCCCTCCAAACTCAGCCAAAAGGGTCGATGGGTCCCCACTGGAATAACCTTAAAATAACGACCTTTAAAGTTGTGAAACGAATCCTCAAACAACCCGAAGATCTTCCTACCCTTCGTCGGTCTAACCGACATATATCCCTTCTTGGTCTTGCCGGAGGTGTTCGAAGAGTAAAACGTAAAGAGTGTCATAAAGACTTCCGGCTCCTACGGCAACTGCAACCACTCAGTCACAAACTCAAAGCATCGGATCAATGCCCAAGCGTTGGGGTGGAGCTGAGACGGAGCGACACAGGCACGATTAAGAAGACGTTGTTGAAAATCGGAGAAAGGGACCCGTACTCCGAATTCGGTGAACATCACTTCGTTCACCCACAGCTAGTGAGGGACAGTGGGGTGATTCAAATTCATGAAGCACACCCTCTCGCCCCGACAGGCAGCCTCCATCCGATACTGCCGCTCCAAATCACCCCCACCAAAAATCACCCTGGTACTCTTCAATTCGTCTAGGTACGGCTGACTCAATGACGACGGTGCCCCCAACACATCGGGGGATACCCACCCGTACAGAGGCGACAACTCGCGTGGCATCTAAACCGCCTCAGCCTCAACAACCCTTTGGTCGGCTTCGGGATTCTCTGCAATTTAATTCTACCTGATGAAAGGAACCAGAGAAATAGACCAAAACGAAGCCAGAACAAGTCAGATTTTATAAAAAGGTAAGAAAACGGTGGAAGAGAACCACCAGCTACAGCCAAGTGTTTGGTTCCCCAACCCCTATCAGGGAGAAGTAAAATGAAGAGACAAACCCACCAGGACAACCACAGCACTCGATAAACAAAGAAAACGAGAAGAAACGGTAAACAAAATAACCAGAAGCATAAAAATAGAAACACATTACCTGAAATGGACGAAGATGATGCAACCAATGAGGCAATACTGCGAAGCTCCAAGAGAAAGAGAGTACTCAGAGAAAGAGAGAGAGTGATGAAGAAATGAAGAAATGAGAGGGAAGAGAAATAAAAGGGCCACCTTTTTGTAACTCCTCTCCCCTTCGTTTAATTTGAAAAATCAGAAGAGAAAAGAAAAGGGGCAAAATAGGGATAACCGTTTCCTATTCCCCAAACTCCCATTCTGATAGGAGGGCAAAAGAGTAATAATGACTCCCCATTAAGGGCCATCATTAAAACGCGAATTCCAAGAGGAAACGCTTTCTCTCCCCCACGATCCCCGACGCGTGCTAATCTCAGTTGTCAAATCAAATGACACTTCTTCTCCAAGAAGATTCCAGAAGATTGGCACGACCAAAACACGGCCAAATACATTCACCGACGCTCCGAGATAACGACGCAAAAGCTCGGGGCAAGACAACTTACAAAGCTCAAATCCTCCGAAGCTCCATAAGTTCGGGGCAACTGTTCTGGACATTGGGCCTGCACGGTTCAAAAGCCAAACATGGACCCCAATCCTGTTCCAAGCCCAACAGGGAACACGGACTGGACCGACGAGCTAACTAACCATCCGACTTATACGCACGAGGCGATAAGTCTTGGAATGTCGGATACTCAAAACCAGGATTAACCAATCCCTAGACAATCGGGCCTACCTCGGGTATATAAAGGAAAGATCAGCTCTTCCCTCAGGTACGTTTTCTACCCTACCCAATTGCTGTGCTCTTAAAGGCTCTCAAATCCTTGTTTGACGATCCTGCATTTGCACACTATTAACCACACACATCAACTCCCAACCTTCTTCCTTGGTATCTCCAGTTACTCCGGGAGTCTCAAACCCCTGAAGGTACATTCTGTACATATTGATATATTTTATATTTATTTATTAAAAGCAAAAAATTACATTTATCATTTTTATGTATTAATATTTCGTATATTATGTTTATTAAAGTCTATTAAGATATATTTTTTAATTGCATCAATATTTATAGCATCTAATATAGTTTTTGGCTATTTTTAACACACTCGATATACACCTCGTCCTCACCATGATCACGTCAAGTTTTGAAATGAATATATAAATATGATCCCTCGCAAATGCACAATATAATCATCACTCATCAGTTATCACTCATATATATACATATTCAAGAGAAACTCGAAAATTAACATTATTCACCACAACATACAATTGTCTAAATCAATTTCTCTGTAAGTTTTGAAATGACAGCAACGACGTCTTCCGATGATGAAAATAAAAAGGATGCACCCGATCCGGAGCTCCAATCTCCGCTAATACCTTTGTCAACCGCAGCCCACGGAGGCACAAAACCACTGCAGAAGCTATGCTTCGACGATATGCTTCAAATGTATTGCGGCGAGTTTGGGAGGTGGCAGATGAGGCACTTTGTCCTCACGACCATCGCATGGGCGCTTGAGGCCTTCCACACGATGGTCATTATCTTCGCTGATCACGAACCGAATTGGAGGTGCCTTCCCGATTCCAAATGCGACCCGACCGCAACTACCGTGTGCAAATTGGAACCGGGAACGTGGGAGTGGGTTGGAGGACCGCGTATGTCGACGGTGTCGGAGTGGGGGTTGATTTGTGGCAACAAATACATGGTTGGACTAGTTCAAGCCGTGTTCTTTGGCGGTTGCATGATTGGTGAGATTTTTGTGTTTATTTTATTTTGTTTTTTTCTTTTTCTTGTTATGAATTCCAAAATTAGCATGCATTATTTTACCACATAAAAGAATTTTATTTGTTTTTTTTTTCTCCCAGATGTGTGTTTTAGACAAATATGTAGTGAACAAGGAATGAGCTAGGTCTGAAGGAGTGTTAATTTAAACTAGAGGCAAGAAAAAAATATTAATTAAATGAGTAATGTTAGAAAACTAATCGTTAGGTGATTAGGAAAATAGTGAGTAATAAAAGAGGAGAGAGAAAATAAAAAAAAATGTTATTGGCTCCCTATTGTCTTACTGGCTCCCAAAACTTTCTCTAATTAAATGTATTTTTTGTAGTAATTTTAAGTGTTCAAATAACATATGACAAGCTAGAATATAAAAAACTCAATTTAAAATGTTCAATAATCTTATTATTTTTTATTGTTAATACAGCAAAAGTATTGCACCACTAAAATTTTGAAAAAAAGTTGATCTTAAAATTTTTACATTAGTTTTGAATAATTGACAAGTTGAATCGACCTTTAAAAGGTGACTACATATACATGGAAACGAGCATACCACTATACATATTTGAATCATGCAGAGTATAGTGAGAAAGAGAAATCATTTTTTTTTTTTTGTACTTGTAATAAATGAATATGTATTTTGGTAGATATTCAATCTATATCTCAGTTATAGCCATATGGAAAATGTGTATCCATAAACCAACAAAGTATATAAAAGTAGGAAGTCATAAATGTTTTTAACTTTTAGGGGCCAATATTTTTTATATATATAAAAAAGAAAATTATTAGTTAATGTAAATGTAGGTTAACACATAAAATGAAATGAAAGTAACAAAAAAAAAGTTTACTATAATAAATTTTCATTCTTTTATTATGTTTACTCATTCTTCAAAACTAACATTGTTATCGTCTTACTAACACATGACAACCACATGCATCTTTACCCATATGATACAACGTGAAGATATATTAGAATAAAATAAGTCAAATTCCACCCTATTAAATGAGTTTAATTGATGGAAGACTCTTATAATATTAAGAAGAAGTAAAATGATGTTACTTAATTTAATACTGGTAATATTTATAGAATGTACCCATTTATTATATTTAATATCGTTATCTAATTATTTAAAATTTAATTATTTCGAACGTAATTAAAGAATTTTATATTATTTTAAACAACAATATTAAGTAACCAATAAAAAATCAGTTAATATTAACCAACAATTTATATTGAATGTTCTATTTTTTTAAATTTTGAATATTTTATTTATAGATTTTGAATGTTCTATTTAATTATTAGTTATTTTAGGTTTCGAATGTTCTATTTTTTTTTATTATAGACGTTCTATAAACAATTTATTAATTTTATGTTATGCTTGAAACATTTTTTATTTTCTAATTTCCAAGGATATAAGTTATTTTTCACTGATTTATACAATTCTCTTTACATTGTAATTTTAGGCGCTGGAATATTTGGTCACCTCTCAGATTCAAATCTCGGAAGAAAAGGTTCTCTCACTATGGTTTGCATTCTAAACACCATCAGTGGATTCGTAACATCACTCGCCCCTAACTACCTCTCCTACCTTACCCTTCGCTTCCTCACTGGTTTTAGCACTGGCGGCGTTGGCCTTTGCGCCTTTGTCCTCGCCACCGAGCCTATAGGGCCCACAATGCGCGGCATGGCCGGCATGTCCACCTTCTACTTTTTCTCTTTTGGCATCGCGCTCCTCTCAGGCATCGCCTACCTCTTTCCAGAATGGCGGCAACTCTACATTGCCACCACCATGCCATCCCTTCTCTTCGTCCTCTTCATTCTTCCCTTCATCTCCGAGTCACCAAGGTGGTGCCTTGTAAAGGGAAGAATCAAAGAGGCCATGGCCATCATGTCGACCATCGCGACCACCAACGGCAACCAACTACCGCCAGGTGTCATTCTCGCACTCGACGAGGATTTGTCCTCATCGACGGGAGGAGTAACACCGGGTATAGAGAACAAAGAAGCTGTATCAAGTTCTTTAGTGGACATTATTCGCTCGCGAGTGACGCGCATGCGCTTGTTTCTTTCGGTGGCTATAAACTTCGTGTGTTCTGTGGTGTACTACGGCCTCAGCCTCAACGTAGTGAACCTCGGAAAAAATCTTTACCTTAACGTCATATTGAATGCTATTGCTGAGATGCCAGCTTTCATGTTAACAGCTTTGTTTTTGGATAGGTTAGGGAGGAAGCCATTGACCATAATAACCCTGTGGTTTAGTGGATTCTTTTGCTTTTTAGGATCCCTAATAGGAAAAAGAGGGGCTTGGGAAGGTGTTAGAATAGTGTGTAGTATTTTGGGTATATTTGGAATGGCAGGAACTTATAATTTGTTGTTTGTTTACACGGCGGAGCTATTCCCCACGGTGGTGAGGAATGTGGCACTTGGGTGTGCCACCCAAGCGTCGCAAATGGGCGCTATTTTAGCACCCATAGTTGTGATTTTGGGAGATTGGTGGCCGTTTGTGGTGTTCACAGTTTGTGGGGTGAGTGGAGGAATATTTGCCTTTTACTTGCCGGAGACTTTAAACCAACCGCTCTATGATACGTTAACTGGAATGGAGGCTGCTGAAAACGAATCTTTTGATGCCACAACAAGGGTGTAATCAGGCTTGAGATTTTTTTTCATGTTATTCTCATGTTGTTATATATTGAAAATAAACATTATGACATAACATGTGTAGCATTACATTTTCATAATATTATTCTAAAAGAAGGACACGCCATGTGTAGGGTTTTTTTTTAAAAAGAAATTTACAAAGAACACTACATGTGCATATTGAAAAATGTGCATATTGAAATGTTACACTAAATGTTCAATATATAGAAAAGGATAAGTATTTAAATTAAATAATTTATTTTGCATAATTAACAATATTTTAGTCTCGAGCATTTAATGTTCAACAACATTATAATAATTTTCAAACAACATAATTAATACCGAAAGAAAATATGCAAATTTAAAATATGCATTGACAAAATGAGAAATATTAATTAATATTTTGAAAGACTTTCCCATTCACAACCTTTGTTATTGCATTATGATTCATCCATGCATTATTTTGAGTCAAAACTATATATAAGACCGTTTTTGGATTTCACCTTAGATAAGGCAATATTTTTACAGTTTCGACCCAAATTCAGAGTAATAACTGATAAGATAAGAAGTAGCTTATAATTAATTAATTAATTCCTAATGATATTATCATCACCAAGGATAATTAATCTTTTATAAGTCACCTATATATACACAAAGTCATGCAAACAAATAAATAAAGATGAGAACTTACCCTATACAAAAGACACTTACTACGACAACGCCTATAATCCCACCATCTCCACCTCTAACACATCTCACTTGCATGACCAATAAAGTCACAAGACTCATACTCAAATAGTACAAAACCATTATTACAATTTAATGAAGTATCAATTCTAATCTTCAAATTCCTGTCGCGATGCTAAATGCCACCTGGCCTTAAGTTCCATTTGATACTACTTTTGAGCTTTTTTATATCCACTACTTCAGCGATAAAGATCCCACTCCTACCAAATCATTTGCTATCTTGCCGAATGGTTTTGAAAACTTATTAAATCCTATTGTTTTCAAATTATTTATATAAATCCTATTGTTTTGTCACGGTAGCTTCTATCATATTTTTGGCATGCTAAGTAAAAGGCGCCTCTGTGAGAAGCGTTTTTAGTAGATGAAAAGCTAACTGAGTAAGCGCCTTTAACAAAGAGGCGCTTGAGGAGAAGACGTTAAATGCAAACACACCTCCCATGAAGAAGCTATAATAATTTAAATTTAAAATGTATTTGTAGTAAATTTGGATGTGATATGACTATTAGTTATCCAAATTTTAAATTTTATAATTTAAATAATTTTAATTATTATTCTTTTTCTAAAACTGAATTAAAATTATTTATATTTTTATATTTTATTACTTATCTCACTTACACTAGCGGTTAAAACTTTAACAATTTTAACATTTTAATTTTCGTGTTCTTGTTAATTTTCATGTACTTGTTTTCATACTCATTAATTTTTAGGGAAAAGGACATATATGCTCCTGAGAATTTTTTTTTCGTACAAACATACCTCCGAGCATTACAAAATTCGAAACAGCCCTTCACCCCTTTGATTGTAGTACATATATATCCTTCCGTTGGTTTGGGGACACAATCCGTGACGGGATTGTTGATGTGGCAGAAACGGAATCCAGCTGTCCGTTACGGTGCACCACTTGGCAGCCATATCTGGAAGCTTCCAAGCTTCCTTCTGCTCTCATTCATCATCATCATTGAATGTATGAACATTCAAAGATTCAAAGAGAGAAAGAGAGAGGGAATTAACACTGAATATACTTCTTTATTACTCAAAACTTGGAATTACAAATTACTTTTTAAACTATTCTTCTCTATCTCTCATTACCCAAAGACTTAACTATTTATAGGTGATTTTACTTGATTTCCAATCTAATTTCCAATGTGAAGATTAGATTTGAATTGATGTGAATGATTAATTATATTGTCCTCAATCATTGAGAAATTACCTATTTACAGTTGTACATGATTTGGATAAGGTACTAAATTAAATTCAAATAAAAACTATATTTAAATTACAAATTCTGCAACTTGCAGCAGAGTCCACGCCTAGGCATTGTGGACAGGCGCTTAGGCGTGTGAGACAGCAGCCTCTGTTTCTGTCTTGAGCTTCCCACGCCTAGGCATTGAATCCTGGCGCCTAGGCGTTGGGTCTTGTTGAGGAGCTTTTCTGTCTTGAGTAGCTACTCCATGCTGGGCGTGGGTTGTCTGGCGCTTGGGCGTGGCCTTGCTGAGTGCTGATTCTTAGCTTTGATGAAGAAAGAGGCAGTCTCCATGTTGGGCGTGGGTGCTGGACGCCTAGGCGTGGATGGAGCTGCTTGCTTGCTGTCTTGAAGAGCAGCTCCACGCTAGGCGTGGGGTGTTAGGCGCCTAGGTGTTGGTCTAGCTGCTTGCTTCAGATAGCTGTCTCATGATGGCTCTTGATGCCAACGCTTAGGCGTTAGAGACTGGCGCCTAGGCGTGGCTTATCTGTGGCTGCTTGTGGCTACTGTCAGGAGTCAGGATGCTAAGGACGCCTAGGCGTGTGGGGATTGCGCCTTGGCGTGGAGGCATGGCAGCTGCTTTTGAGTGAGAAGTTCTAGGCGCTTAGGCGTGGAGTGTCAGGCGCCTGGGCGTGGCTCTCTGCTCAGCAATCTGTTTTTATCCTTTTTCCTACATTTAACCAACAAACTCATCAAAGTATCATAATTATATTAACATAACTAACTTGTTAACATTATTGATATATTTTTAGGTTTTAACAAACAATTAAACAAGTAAATAAGAGGAATTGGGTATGATTTGGTTAAAGAAATCAACAAAGATGCTAAGGCATCACAACACAAACTTAAACCTTGCTTGTCCTCAAGCAAGCCAAAATCATTCTCAATTCCTTTGCCATCAAAGATGGGGTTTTATTTAAGTCTAAACACCAATTGATTCCTAACCCAAATCATCTATTAGTCTTTGATTGTCCTTGAACTTAGAAAGCCTTGTTTTCTTCAGCACTTGTTGCTTAAGTAACATAATAATCTACCTTTTCAGACTTTTTGGACAGCTCTCCC
>JASCZI010060798.1:0-12543 GCA_036250425.1 Stylosanthes scabra | reverse complement strand
CGAAATAGCAGATATTACAATTACAGCCCTAAGGAACTACTAAGTGCAATTTGACCTATTTTGCTAGTGTTTAAGCGATGAAGAGGTGACAATTAATCAATTAAAGTAGAAAAATAAACCGTCGGAACGGGTTTCATCAACTGCGCAACGCGTGGGTCTCATGCTAGTTTTATCTTGTTTGGATGACACATACAGAAGAGAAGGTTCCCACATGAAAATATTGTCAGAACAAATGAGTGGGTTGAATTCAGGTTAACTCGTCATGAAGGTGAAGCAAAACTAATATGGGTCAACTTGTGTTTTAAAGGAATCAAGGACATGCCAATTCAATTAAACTTGTCCTAGCTAATGAGTTAAATACTTAAATGAGTCGATTTGTTTTTTTTTTAATTACTACATAATTTTAGAAAATTTCTTAGTTGGTATATCCATGAAAAATAAAATAATATCATACAATCATGAATTTTCATAGTAAATTATCTAAGTTTTAAAAAATTACTCCACGAAAAGAAATTATACACACTAAAATAGGTTTGCAATAGCAACAAATGTGACTTGAATAATAACTCCACCTCTTCTATCACAGCATCACATGAACCATCTTTAGGAATTTGTTTGCTTGATCTTAAATAAAATGCAAGTTTGTATATAGTTTTAATTTTTTTTAAAGGCATATTATTCACTTAAGTTTCCGATAGCATGATGATTAGATAAAGTTCTCCCCAAACAAAAGCGCTTCAAAATATATTATTCCTTAATGAATGATACCAATGGAAACACAATTGACTGTAAATTATGTGTATCATAAAGCACAAATAACTACCTTAGCATTTTAATTTGAAATAGCAACAAAGAGCACTCAACAGACTTGTGAAAGCCTAGCAAAGTGTATTGTGTTAAAATATATACCAAGCTTTAACAACACTCACAAATGTGGTTAAATGTTTCCAGAGAGTTGTCATTAGAGAGTTGTCATTCATATCAACAAGCATATATATTGCAGATGAACAATGCTACATGTACACCTCTTTTTGGTGTACACTTCTATCTAAGTCCGAAACGAACAGGTTTTGATATATACAACGAACATGTTTTTATAATTGACACGAACAGGTTTTAGCTTTTAAAAATCTATACATTTTAGTGGTAATATTCTGTTCGTACACGGACAGATTTTTATATATACAACGAACATGTTTTATAATTGACACGAACAGGTTTTTTGCTTTTAAAAGCCTGTTCGTTCTAGTAGTAAAAACTTGTTCGTTGGGACTTGAATGGAAATGTGCACCAAAAAGAGGTGTGCACCAAGATTAATTGATTGCCGATATTTTCTAAAATTTTGGGGTGACACTACAAGAATCGGTACAAACCATCTAGTTCTAGTTTTACCTATGCCCAAATAATACATCTCTTATAATTGAAAAGAAGGCTATTTGTTACTTTCACCCATTCTAATTATGTTAATGGAAAAATACGTACATTATTTTTTTTGTGACAAAAAATATGTACATTATGAAACTATAATAGATGCGTGTACAGTGGAATTACCATTTAAGTTACTTTAAAATTTTAATTTAGTAAGTAAATTTTGGAGAAAATTATTGCATACATGCAAAATGGAGGTGGCTAAAAAAAGTGTCTCTTACAAAACTTCAGCACAACGGTCGGATTTGCCGGCTATTTGAGCATCATTTGATGAAAAAATATATGGTATAAATTCTGCAAATGTTTTTAGCCAGAAGTAGATGCAGTTCTGCGTTTGTCGGATTCCTCTTGCTCTTCCTTAGCGAATTCTTCAATCAATTCGCGCTGTCTTGGTGTTAGGTTTCTGCAGAAGGATTCCAAGCAAAGGAAAATCATATTGTAGGAATCAATCATGAAAACATGCATGGTATAGAAAGCAAAATTCACAGTTCATTATTGAAATAACAACATATATGACACTCACGTTGGAATGCTGACATTAAAATGAACATATTGATTTCCATATGTGTAAGAATTCTTTGTCTTGATCCCTGTTACAAAAAAGGGAGAGAAAGGTAAGAATGGCAAAAGAGATCAGCAATAGGCTCGTGCAATTCCTGAATGTATTTTTGCACAATGCTTCTACAAAATAAAAGATCTGACATTCCTTGCATGATTGATAGTTGCTTTACCTTTATTTTTCAAAACCACTTTTTGACCAGGTTGGGTGCCAGGCCGAACCTGCCAAATAGGAACTCGACAGTTAAACTTTGCTAGTTATTAAAATACCATGTAAAATATGGGTTGGAATAGCAATAACTAACCTTAAGAACAACATCTCCAGTAAGTGTTGGAACCTGAATGCTTCCCCCTAAAATTGCCTGAAAATAGAAATACAAATTTCTGATATTCAGCTTAGTTTTTAACTTAACACTCCAAAATACAGCGCAAACAACATAAAGATATTTGCGATGAAACACCTCTAGTGCGACCAAAACCAATAAAGCTTTGTTTGGTTGGAGAAAAGTGGAGGAGAAATAGAGAGCAGTAAAGAAAGATTGCAAGACTTGATAAATTACACATAAAAATTTGCAACTTCCCTTCCCCTCGACTTCTCTCCAACCAAACAAAGCCTAATTGCTAAATCAGGACCAGAGTCTAGTCATCAACATTTAAAAACTAAACCAAATATTTCAAACTAGTTCTTTCAAAGAGAGAGAAAGAAGTTAGCTTGCGCATGATGTTTTCAGAAAAGAATATTATTTAGAGAGAACAGAGAAGACCAACTCAAGCCAGAAGGATAAGAGATCCTCATAATAAGTTGCTTGCCAAGAATTGTAAACTAATAATAAATTATTTCCCCCTATTAAGCATATGCATTTATGGATATAACATTGGGACACTACAACGGATAACCACATAGCTTGTTGCTAAAAAATTTGTCCAACGAATTTACCTGAGTCATACTTAAAACAGCATCAACATGAATGCCAGATCCTTCTCTACGGAAAACAGGGTCTTCCCGAACCTAGGGAAGGAGGAACGTAAAGAAATAAAAAAATGATAGGCCAAAATATAAGAAAGGAAGAGGATATGATCTTTAAGCTATTGAAGTACCTTAATAGTAACATAAAGATCCCCAGGTTGACCTCCATCAGGATCTGCTCCACCGCTTCCATAAACCCTAATGGTCTCATTGGTGTCAATCCCTGCAAATGTATCAAAAAGAACAATTACACAACCCTTTTACTAGCGGAACACCTGAACCTAAGAACCAACAGAAGGGATGTGAAATACCAAAAACTGTATTTTGCCAACCAAAATCGAATTTAACTACTAGTACTAAAGCCTTGTTATACGACATCCTTATATAGTGGGTTAGCTTAAACCTAATGGAATCACTCATTCAAATCATTTTGTATAGATCATGTTACACGGGCAATATGTTTCGGTGCACGGGGACAGATATACGATACGCCACATGCAAAAAATATCTTATGTGGGAATTCCGGTACGCAGATGAATTGTGAACCAATATGCATGGACTGGTATGTAGTATGTCATCTAATCAGTGGATTCATGTAACTATGGTATAGATACCCCCCAAAATTTTAAAAAGTTACCGGGCATAACATCCAACTTGACAGTCTTTGTTCCTCTGATAACCTTCGCGCCCCTGCAAGACTTGCAAAACTCCTGAAATAAACAATAAAGACAAAATCATTAAGATTTCCCCAGCAAAGCAATTGGTACTTAAGCTGAGCACAAGAATTAACTCCATAATACAGTGTCATAATCATATGACAAAATAAGGGAGACTGGAGAATAAAAACTTCAAACATGGAATGTCGCCAAGAAAGAACAGTGTGACAGCAAGGCAGCAATTAACCAAAATTGCAGCTTATTCCATAATATATTAACTCTGAGGCTCCGAGCTGTTATATAATATACAAAAAATTTAAGCTTTAATAAATAAATAAGACAAGATGAACCATACCGATACAATTTTTCCAGTTCCCTTACATGTACCACAAGTACTCTCCATCCTAAATATGCCTGCTTGCACATATGTCTAAACATGCCTCAAAATTATTAATTATTAATTTGATGACGCTTTTCAAACTTGTAGCACGATCTAAGAGAGAGAGAATACTGACCATCCCTGAGCCCTTACATCTTTTACAGGTTTCAGGTCTTACACCAGAAGGAACACCAGTCCCACCTGCATCATTTCAGCAACAGAAAGACCCTTGACATACAGCAAATCTGAATATAGCAGTGAGATTCAAAGCTTCAAAAACATTATAGGACTTATTAGCATACCACAGGTATTACACACAACATCTGCTGGAAATGTCACAGTTTTGGTGCACCCTTGGACAGCTTCCATAAAGGATAATTCAATGGCAGTCTGTAAAAGAGATCATTGAGATTCCTTTTAAAAAGAAAGCCATTAGCATATTTAAAGATGACTATATTTGATGAAAGAACCTTGATATCCTCGCCACCAATATTCTGATGGAAAAAGCTCTTGACAAAATCCTGATCACCATCAAGGAAAATGAGCAAACCATGTTAGATTTCAAATATGGATTAAAAAAAAACAGAAATCAATTAGACAGCATGATTGGTTAGATGCAGAGGTTATAGGCAATTTAGGCATTATGATAATAAATAAATAATATAAACTGAGACCAAAAATACTGGCTTAAAATTAAGAAAGAAAAAACAGATACATACTCATAAAACTAATTACATTGAAAGATATGACACCAAATTTCAGTATATAGTTCAGGATAATAAATAGATAGACCATTTCCCGAACTAGTGATTGGAGAAGTTGCATTATTAGTTAAGTTGTTCTGTTCATAAATCATAAAATACAATATAAGGGAAATGAAAATTCATTATTAGTACTAGCTTCTTGACAATGACAAGCACACTGTTGTCCCCATCAAGTTGCATTTCCATTTTTTAGATATTTTTTAATAATTATGTAGGATAATAGTGCTTAGTTTTTTTGGCACAGTGGTAAGTAAAACTCTTTTTTTTTTTTATAAACATATGATTATGAAATTATATCTGGACTAGACAAGTTTCTTAAATTTAATTTTCAAGGGCCAAAAAGTAGTCATTAACACCTATTATCTTATACATGGTATAGAATAAATGATATGATAATTATGAAGCACAATTCCAAGAGGATTTCTAACTTAATGAGGAACGACCCTTTCATAAAGAAATAAGTATGCACGGATAGAGATGATTTAGAGAAACAAAGAGAGAGCTGCATGGAGGAAATTAGTAAGTCATTACATGATCACGGAATATCTGCTCAAATGGATTAAAGCC
This sequence comes from Stylosanthes scabra, assembly GCA_036250425.1. Classification (NCBI taxonomy): domain Eukaryota; kingdom Viridiplantae; phylum Streptophyta; class Magnoliopsida; order Fabales; family Fabaceae; genus Stylosanthes; species Stylosanthes scabra. Next base: position 7,224 of record JASCZI010060798.1, on the reverse strand, counting down.
ACTCTGGCCTCCTCCAAAACCAGCAGATGTTGGTTCACATAGGCATCATGGCCAACCTACCTACATATTCATATTAAAATACATCAATTTTAAAATTAAGTTGACATAATAGACCACTCATAATAAATTGACATTGACATACTAATACACATTTAAACCTAGAAGCATGTGCATCAGAGCAAATCATAGATAATACTGAGGCACATAGAATCCTACAATCTTGAAAGAAAAGAAAAAAACTCTCAATGCAAATGTGACTTAAAATTTTAGCAATGCACTATATCAATTCTCAATTATTATAGTTTTCTTCCATTTTCTGAAAAGAAATGACGGTGTCTCAACACTAAACAGATAAAGAAAGGCCACAAGGAAGCAAGTCACAAGAAAGAAAATAAAAACTGAGCAGTGAAATTCAGACCCTCAAAATTATATGCTACATAGAATGAAGCATAGGATGAAAATAAGAAAATAAAAAATCATTTGAATCGCATATGTCTTGGCAATATCATCTTCAACAAGTGAAGGACAAAGCTCAAGTTACAACAATGTTATCATCATCTCCTTCTGCAATGACAAGAAGAAACATACGTAAATATCCTATTAAAGAAAAAATCTTGCTTGCATTAGTTTCTTCTGACTAAATTCAGAGGTTTTGGCTCACGTTAAAGAGCAACGATTTGATTCTGTGGCAGTCCACACTCCATTTACAATGCTCCAGTGCATATGGTTTGAAAGGACTACCAGAATTTTTAATGATTCCTTCATTACTGTGGTTGATTTCATTAGTTATGATAGCTCAGCACATCGTCTATTTAATGGGTTCCTTTAGCTGATACTCAACGGTGTCTGGAATTCACGGTTATATTGGATAGCTCGACTTTCTATGTCTTAGATATACCTTACATATCTATGTCAAGATGGCTTATCCTCTTTTGTTAATTCTCTTCAATTCTAAATAATTTCTTAGATCATTTAAAAGATAAATACATAAAATCCAACCTCTTCCACCCCCAAAATTCTCTCACCCTACAAAGGAGAAAGTATGTAGTTGGAAAGTTGTGAGACCTGATCATACTGTTGACGCTTTTCTTCATCCCTCAACACCTACAGCACACAAAGAAAGGAGACAAATTGACAACCAGTTAATTTGGGGTATTCATATTCAAAATAGACCTCCAGTGTGGATTAATAAGAACTACAACAACAAAGGGTACGCTCTACACCTCATATGCAATAGTAACTTCTTGAAACTTCTTTTCAGCCTCAGGATCATTTTTGTTTGTATCTGGATGGAGCTTCTTTGCTAGCTGCAGTGTACGATAAATATCAAGACATTAGATATTTTCATCAGAACTGCATATTCTTCTCTACAAATTGAATAATTAAAATCACAACTCCCTTTTACAAAATGCAGATAATTGATTGTATACAAGCAAAATGTGAAAGAAAATGAATATAAATCATAAAAGAAATTGTTGCCCATCCAACAGCTTAAACAATGACCAACTATCATCAGCATTCAGCACAAGAAAAGGGTGGAATGGAACAAACAATTATGAGAAACCTACCCCATAGTAAGCCTTCTTTATATCAGAAGCACTTGCATTCCTACTCACACCAAGAACATCATAATAGTCTCTAGACGATGAAGCTGTAAGGAGTTCAGGGTTAAAAATAAGTCAGACTCACAAAGAAAAAATGCAATCAAAGTAATATGCATGCATGAATTTCAAGCTCCTAGTGAGCCTGATCAAAAGAAAATAGTAGACAAACTACAAATGATAAAGAGAAAGAAAGAAATTCATCAAAAAGCTAGAATACAAAGGAAGTCATGCATGTGTCACACAGAAATTAACTGATAATTTATACCAGAGCCATGAATTGTTCGAGATGACCCCAAATAGGTATTTGTAGCTCCTAGTTGCAACCGGCTTCAAATTTAAACCATCTCCAACTGCAAATGAGTGAAAATAAAAGCATGAATCTTTTGGGCAACATAGATATACCTAAGTTACTTAATTCAACATTTCATGGAGAACAAGAAATGCTGCTAAAACGTGTTATGTATGCTGTATTTAAGTACCGAGTAATACAAAGAACTTTGGAGAACTAAAAATGTTAATTAATGTTATATACCTGGACCACAACTTCCAAAAGTTTTGGATGGATTGCGAGGCCCTGAATTCAGTACCCTATAGCCCCTTTGAAACGCTGATTGATACACCTGAAAATAAGGCAAAAAATTTCACAAATAAAATCATAGTTTACAGGAAAGAAGAAAAAGAAAGTGTCAATTTTTTTTAATCTGAAACAAAGAATGCCTACGGAATCCTTGGAGTTACAGAGTGATCGACGAGCAGCCCAGTTAAGGAGCCTGACGCCATTGGAGCGAACCATTTTGGGAAGCTATCTGCTCTTAGAATGGCAAATGTTGAAGGTTTTGAAGAGAATTGAGGAATTTATTTGTAGCTTTTCCTTGTTTTATGGATTTGTGATAGAAATTGAATGGCGTTAAAATTAAAATTAAAATTACGACATCAACCAAATTGTTATAATCTCATCGACATCAACCAAATTGTTATAATTTCATCCAAATACAACACATAAGTCAAATAATAAGAAAAATATCCAAATATCAAAGTGTTTGGCCTCAAATATTCTCCAATCCATAATGTAGCACCTTAATCACGTAGCTTCTTTCTGAATTATTATCACCACCAAATTCAATACGATACTAAGTAGATGATCAAATTATTAGCAAGAGTCCAAAAACTCAAATACGCATATCAGAACACAACCAAAGTCTTTGGCATACAATATTCTCGAATTCATAATGTATAGCCTTAATTATTTTAATAACAGAAGCAACAACAACAAAAGAGAAAAAGGAAGCAGCAAACAACAATAGTAGGAACAACAAATAGGAAACAACAGGAAAAATCAGCAAATAAGAGGAATAATAGCAGCAAACAAAACAAATAAGAAGCAGCAACTCAGCAAGCTCTCAATTTGAATTTTTTAAAAAATAAAAAAGAAGAAGGAGCAGCAACTCAGCAGCACCTGGCAAGTGGCGACAGCTCGGAGAGGCGGCCGACGGCGACGAATCTGGGGGAGGCAGACGTAGCTGGGTGAGGCGACGAATCTGGGGGAGGCAAACGACACCAGGATGCGGCGTCGATAGAGGTGAGAGAGAGAGAGGGAGTGAGGGTACTGGGTAGGGATTCAAAATTTGAACATTGGTTTTGGTTGAGGAATGAGGACGGAGAACGGTGGTCTGGACGTGTGGTTGGAGCTTGGAGGTTTGCTTGAATTTCTAGCGGAGGCTACGGTTGATTTCGGGGAGAAGGCTTGGTAATGGGAAACCACGTCATATTGGGTTTTTTAAAAGTCGGCCGAGTCGCGGTTCGGTCCGACCGTCCGGTTCTCGGCTGGTTCTCCAGTTTCCTGGCAGTTTTTAAATTTCCGGTTCTTTTATCTAAACTGAATCAAAGTCACAGCAAGAAAATGTAAGAACAAAATAGTAAATGAGATGAATAATCTAATAAGAGTAACACTAATAATCCCAAGCAAGTAACAATCTAGGAGTAATTTGTAAAAGAGAATAAAAAAAGAAAAAAAAAGAAAATTTAGAGAGACGTTCTCTAAAAAGAAAACATAAAACTACACTAAAAACCAATCTAATTCTCAATCTTTCTTTTTGATTTTATCTAAAATTGTGTAGAAATTGACCCAAATAAACTTCTCTTTAAATATATCACATGCAATTAACTAAGATCATGCCAGTAAGTGAAGCTTTATGGGAGTTCCTATAGTAGCAACTTACGGTATATTTCACTTTTTAGACATTTTTTTATGATTTTTCAAAATGCAAGTTCTTCACATTTTTTCCAAGTCATTCTTGCTTTCTAAATATTTAAATACTTAAACAAACACATCAAAGACATCAATGATATGAAAATGAAATCAAATTAAAAGTTTATAACTCAAAAATATGCATTTTCTCATTCAAGACATAATTAATGATAAACTCATAAAAGATATTTATTTATGTGAGTTTATGTTGATAAAGCCTCTAATTTAAATACAAAATAAATCATCAAAATGAGATTTATCACTTGATTTTAAGGGATGGTAATGGTTCCCGGTTCATTGATCTTGATTCTCTTCAACAAGAAGCTCTATCCTTCATTAAAAATCTCTTTTGTAATACTGAACCAATTGGTGCTGATTGCATGGGAACTAATCCTTTGCCCACCCTTAGCATTGAAGTCTGTCATAATTCCTCCAAGCTGGTTTTGTTGTTTGAAGTTGTAACATCCCGAATTTTGGGAATTCACAATCATAATATTACTTGTACTTTATCTTATTTATCTAAGTTTATATATATATTTTCATAAATTATTGTATTTAAGTAAATTCTTTCTAGTTAATTGGATTTAAATTTATTAAGGTTCTTATATAGATTTCTTTATATAGTATATTTGAGTATTTAGTGTATTTAAAATAATAAATTTAAGTAAGTTCATTTGATATTTACTCAGGTTTTATTGTAATTTTTCAAGTATATATTTTCATAAATTATTTATTAAAGATAATTGGGTAAGTTTTTTGATGAATAAGTTTAAATTTAAATTAGATTCTTATCTTATTTTGTATATGTTATAATTGAGCAATTTGTACATTTTAAATAATATATTTATTAATTGAAAAATAATAAGTGTTTAATAATTTAATTTAAATAAGTTAAATATTTGAGTTTTTATTTTATAAATCAAGACGGAAAAATTTATTATATTGTTTAATTTATATATTTTAGTAATTTAAAGGTAATAATAATTTAATAAGTTAACTTGAATAATTGATGTTTAATTTAATTTTATGAGGCTAAAGAAAATTAAGTATATTATGTTATTTCTAATTTTAAATGGAGTAAATAAAATACATGAAATTAATTTATAAGTTGATAAATGATGTTATTGAAGTGATTGATGATATGATAAATGATGGTTTATGCTATGAGGATGGTTGTTTGATCCGCTCATACTTTATGATGTTATGAATGATGATGTTTATGCTTCTTTATGATGTGGCTTTATGCCAATGATATGATTTATGACTTTAATGAAATTATGTTGGGACGATTACTGAATGATGTGTTCAGACTGACATGGAAATTTTCCATTTGTGGACACTTGTTTTCCACTTGTACGTATATTTTGGCTTTCATGCCCGCTTTTCATTGTCCAGACTGATATGGTTTATCCATACGGACCTTTTATCCAGACTGATGCAAGTGGAAAATCATATTCGGACTTATTCCGAGTAACGTCGGGTTGCGGGTAGTCAACCGACGCATGGGCTCATGGCCTGCGTAGAATTAGACATGCATCATATTGTTTGCCGCATATTCCTTGTGTTGTACTTGTATTCAATTGTGTTTGAATTACTCTGTGCTGTATTGCTGGTTGATCTGTTTATTTGTTTGTCTATTTGTGTGTTTGCTTGCTTATTTCTCTTATATGGTTGTTGTAGCTAGAGTTTGGAATGACCTTAACTTTCTTTGATAACTTGAGTTAGACAAGTATTAGTATTTCTTTCTTTTGTCGGAATTAAGTTGTGGTTTGGCATTATAGCGACCATGATGTAACTTGGTATCGTAGTTATAGACTTTTGTATAATAAATTCTATTTTAAACAAAATTAGGTAAAAGTGGCTGTTAAATTGAACATATAAATAATTTATTACAATTTTTAGCATGACTCATAAGGTTATTCTTAATCACTTGCATACAAAAATGATTTTCTTACCGTATCATTTTATAACAATTCTGAAAATCCCTCTATTGAGACCATGTGGTTTGGTTCTCACCCCATACTTCCAAACATTTCAGGAAATTAATTACAGGTACCCATTAGAAGAGTTTGAGAATTTTGATTCATCATTTCGCTGTAGCTGTATCTTTATGGAGTCCATTAAAGTATTTATTAAAGTTAAAACTTGTATTTAGATATTTCCTCTCGCCTTAGTAGATTATGATTTATTTTACAAGAGAGGCAGGAACCCTTGTATATATATGTTAGTAATTATTTGTATATATGTAATTGTACTTGTAGTTGTATTTGAAGTTATGTATGAGCTACTTGAAATTTTCTTGTTAACTAAGGCTTTTATGTAAAATGGCTTCTATAAGAATAAGTAGATATACAGGTTATTAGTCTTAACGGTTTGATCGTAGGTATGATCATGATATGCCGAAAATCGGGTCGTTACAGAAGTCAAGAACGTTGTTGATAACATGAGCTCCTTGAAGGATCCTGAACCTGAGGGCTTTTAGGTTTTTTTCTTCAAGGAGTATATTGGGATGTTGTTGGTATTGATATGTGGAATATTGTCAAGAGTGCGTTTGAGGGTAATTTTTTTAATTCTAAGATATTTGAGACCCTTATTGTGTTTATTTGATCCTCGGATGCCTCCTCCTGTAGGAATCGTCAAAGTTAATTGTGATGGATGTCTTTTTGCATATGAGAATTGAGCTGATTCTGAATGTGTTAATCACGATTTTTCTAGAAGCTGGCTCATGGGTTGTCCAACCTTTATATCAGAACCTTCTATACTTTGATGTGAGCTCTTTCGAATTTGAAGGGGTTTTCTTTTGGCTTGGGATTTTAGCTGTATAGATTTGATGTGTTTTTACTCATTCACAAGAAAGATAACATTATGTCCCAAACACTTGTGACATTTTGTTAAAGAAAGATAGTTTAGATGTGCTTTTACTCATTCACAAAAAAGATAACATTATGTCCCAAATACTTGTGACATTTTGTTAAAGATTTATGAGATTCTGGAGCGTGATTGTATAACATCTATTCAATTTATCCAATGAACAGTAAATAGTGTTGCAAACAAAATGGCAAAGCGAACAACTGTAAATCAACAAGACTACGTGAAAATGTTCCAACCAGAAAGTGGTTTTCAAGAGCTTATTAGGTGGAAGATGATCTCCTCTTCTTAATTTGCCCTATGTATTATTTATAGTTTAGATACTCAAAAAAAAATCACAAAAATCAAATATCAAAATTATGCCTCAACTTTTCCAAAAACATCCAAACATTTAATCTTATTCTCTTCCATTCATTTTCATTTTTCCAAAAACAACCCACATAATTAAGGAACCAATTAATTTCATCACAATCCCATATATATATATATATATATATATATATA
>JASCZI010060797.1:12899-25290 GCA_036250425.1 Stylosanthes scabra | reverse complement strand
TGTGAAGTGTTCGGATTTAGTAGTTGTGTATTATCGTCTGTCCGTAGCGCTTCGAAATTGATCAAACATGTTCGCGACTTGGTTGATCGGTTTTGGGGTGTTACAAGTACAGGGACTCAATTACAAACATTTAAACTATTGGGACCTGGTTGCGATTTCATTGAAACTATAGAGACCTAGTGTATAATTTAACCTAATAAATTTTCAACCCTTATATAGCACATGATCAATCTTAAGTTATTTGAGGAATATTTTCTTATTATTTTTTTATAGTATCAAGACCATTAAATCAAATTATTGTTTGGTATAATTTATTTTTAGAGGGTCCTTATATGATTTTTATTTTCAAATAATGTTATAATCTAAATATAGAAGTATTTTAAATTGAAGTTAGATATTTGATTTTTAATTCAATTTCAAATTATGAATAACCTTAAATTATGATAGAAATCTTTTCATATTATTTTTTATGGTATCAATGTCATTAAATCAAATTATTGCTTGATATAATTTATTTTTGGAAGGATCTTATTTGATTTTTAATTCTAAATGTTATCAATGCCATTAAATTATCAAATGTAAACACTTGACATAATATCGATGCCCCACTTGGCACGATAATTAGCATCCACATGTCAATCAAATTGCCTAACGCAACATTCTTATAATGAAGTACCAAGCTTTTAAAATAGGTACATATTAATTTATAAGATAAAAAAAATTTTAACTGGACAAATTAAAATATAATAATATAATATTAAATTAAAATAACAACCTCATGATAAAAAAATAAATTATGGTGTTTTGTCCTAAAGAAAAAAAAAACCTAAACCAACCAAGTTAAGAGTTCAAGTGTACAATCCATCTCCCTCTTTTCCTTCTCTTGTTGTTCTCTACACATAATCATTGACCATGGAAATTATGGATGTGTGATGAAAACAAAATTACAGCAACATGTTTGCTGAAAATAATAGGTATTTATCTTGATTTCATTTTTACCTAGTATTTTCTTCAACAAAAATCATGGACAATTGATAGAACACAAGTGTATAAAGTATAAACAAAAATTTATATATATACAAAAGAAGAATAGTGAGATTTATAAATAACAAGAACCATCAAAAACCAAAATTTTATCTCCAGAAGCTCTACAAGCTAGTAAAAAAAAAAGAAAGAACTGTATAAACTGGACAGTCCGCATCATGGTTGGGGTCACAAAACCCCACATCGCTTGGTTTTCGCTTACATTCAAATATTCAATTTGGTTTTCAAACACCATCAACAAAACACAAATGACAATTTGCAGTAAAATCAAAAAAAAAAGAATAACCTCAAAAAAAAAAAAAAGGAAAAAAACAATGAATTGTGGGGAAAGAGGGTTCATATTTAATGGGTATGAGAAGCTTATCAACAACACTTGAATTTAGAGTGCTACATGACTTTCTCTAATACTAATCATAGCCCACAAAATTCAATGTTCAATAAAGGAAAGAAGTGAGGTTATTTTTGTATTTTAAAATATAAAGTACAATTTTAAAATAGAACTAAATATTAAAAACAATTTTAAACGAAAAAAAATCATGACTATCAAGCTTGAATAAAAAATTCAATAATAAGTGACTAGAGTAAATGGACAAAGTGCATATGAAAGATTTTATAATGGAAAAAAATACACATGAAAAATTCGAATAGACAAAAATACACATGAAAGATTCGAAACAATAGATAAAATCTTTTATATGCACTTTTGTCCATTTACTCTAAGTGACTATGACAATCAAACTTTTTTCTAAATAATATTGAAATAAACATGAAGAAAAAAAATCAATCATAAGTGACCAAACAATTTAAACAACTAAGTTTTATGTGGCTGAGGGTGTGTCGAATTGGCTATTTTTATCTCTTAAAATGCCACATTCAACATTCAACTCTTGCTGGTGGAATGAGAGAGAACTTATAAAATGATTTGGGTAGGTGAGTGTGGAATGTGTGTTGAGATACCTACCCCACGTGCCTCTCTTCTCACTGTGTCACAAGTCACAACGTCGTCTGAGTCTTTTATTCGTAAGTGGTCCATGTCTTCTTTTTCCTTCTGCTACATACTTCTTTTCTTCCTCCATCCACTTCTTTGCTGGTCGTCTTCCTCATCATCATCATCAATAATGATATAGTAATATTCAAGCCTTTATCCTAGATAAAATATCTACTGTCAATTTAGATATTCAATAGAATAAACAGAGACATATGTAAATTAAGAAAAAAGACCTATCAAAATTTCTGTGTCACTTTTCAAGAAATTAAGAACAACAAAAAGATGATGAAAAAATAAATAAGGTAGTACATATTCAATTCAGAGGTTCAATATAATAAAAGAATAAAGATGTAAATTAACAGAAAAAACCTATTGAGATTTTTGTGTCACTTCTAAAAAAAAATTCCGTGCACTTTTTGTTTTTTATAACATCTAATTGCTTAAGAAATTTCCAATGTCATTTTTCAAGAATTTTCCATACTTTTTTATTTTTGATAATTTCTAATTGGTTAATAAATTTCCTTTGTGTCATTTAAGAAATTTTATGTGCTATTTTTGTTTCTAATAACTTTTAATGAGTTAAGAAATTTTCTTTATCACGGTTTAAAAAAAATTATTTCAATTTTTAAGAAATTTTTGTAAGTAATATTTTTTCTATAAACTCCTACTTAGTTAAGAAATTTTCTGTGTTACTTTCGAGAATTTATGTATTATTTTTTGAAATTTTCTTAATCAATTTTAAAAAATTCTTTTTCTATTTTTATTTTTTTTAATCCTTTTTTCTATTTTTTTTCATATGTCCAGCTTTGTTTTCCCCAACACAACAAGTAAAAGTATAGTTCGCCACATATTTTAACTTTATTTAATAGTTTGCAGCCGACAAAAATTATTACATATGTGAGATGGAATTTGAATACCTAATACTTTGTTGAATAGTGTGTAATTTATGCACATGTTATCTAAGTAATATGTATTGTGTTCAGGCCAACTTAGTTGACCCTCGTTAGAGGAAAAATAAAAGGTAATGTTACGGAGAAATGAAAGAAAAAATTATCTTATAAAACAATGGAATGGAATATGCAAATGTATAAAAGATAGTAAAACACTAAAACTAAATCATTTATCTGAAATATAAAAAACTAAGGGCATGTTGCATGTAACACGCGCGAAACAGAATCTTTGAGAATTTTCAGAGAGCGATGTTATTGCTTAAATAGTATCTTCAGAGTGCACAGAAAAAAGTTTCTTTATTGCCAATGACAAACACAATTTTACGTCGTTATCTTGATTTCACCGTTTTGACAGCTTTAATTTTTAAGTAATTCCTGTTACAACTAACTATGACTTCAGTCCCACCTACTTCAGTCTCCTTATGACGGTGCTCTTAGCATTAGATAGCGCTAGCATATATTATTATTGTGTGATAACTGGTAACTAACTCGAGGAGCACGAGGAGAATTGCTTTTTGATAATCAAGGCAAACTAATAGGTACGTATAAGCCTTATTATTCATGAAATCTGGTATATAAGTTCTTAATGCATACCATAGTCTGAAGCTTCGTTTAAATTTTATATGAATGGATGAGTTAATTACTGGCTAAAAGTTAATTTGGTTCATGACCGATCAATACAAGGTAGATATGATAAATTCCTATGAGGATCTGAAAGCTTATTATTTTTGTTCAAGTGCTTGATACAATCCAGAAGTATTTACTACTGCAATTTTATCTCTTCATTAGTACATGATTTATGGTTAAGAGTTAACTCATCTCAAGTTTTAATCAACAAGATTTGATATGATTTAAGTACATAATTAAAAGTTTAAAACTAAGTATTCTACTTCTAAAGTCAGATCTATAGGCCAATGGATGAATGCTCGAACAGAACAAAACATTTTCTCCTCAATTTGGTTCCATTCTCTTATTTGCAGGTCAAGGCGGTATAATCAAGAAGCCTAACAGTGATGGATACAATTGCTAGCATAGCATCAAGTGTGGCTTTACCTGTTCTAAAACAATTGACTTATGTATTGCTGTACAACACTTATGTCACTAAACTTGAAACCGAGGTACAGAAGTTGCAGCGGGAAGAGAAAGAAGTGAGGCACACTGTTGAAGCTGCCAAAAGGAATGGTGAGCAGGTGGAGGACACAGTTCGTGACTGGTTTTCTGCTGTTCATGCAGCAATAGAAGAGGCTCAAGCATTCCTTTGCCAAGAAGAGAAAGAAAGAGTTGGGTGCTTAGACATATACTCTAAGTACACACTGAGCCAGAGAGCAATCAATTTGGTGGATCATCTAAGTGCGCTGAGGCAAGAAACATTCGACAAGGTTTCTTACCGTTGCGCTTTGAAGTGCAATGTCAGTTCAGCTGCCAGAGGATATGAAGCCTTGGAATCTAGAACTGCTTTGTTGAATGAGATTATGCAGGCCTTGAAGGATTCTGAGGCTTCTATGATTGGTGTGTATGGGATGGGTGGCGCGGGTAAGACGGCTCTGGTTAAAGAATTAGCATGGCAAGCCGAGACGGGTGGTTCATTCGATGTGGTGGTTACGGCAACTGTGACTAATGAACCAGATGTGAGAACTATTCGAGCCGAAATTGCTGATGGTTTGGGTCTGAAATTTGATGAGCTGACTGAGGTGGGAAAGGCTTGCCGGTTACGGGAAAGGATTAGGCAGGAGCAGAGCATTCTTGTCATACTCGATGATGTTTGGGGAAAGCTTGACTTGACTGAGGTTGGTGTTCCTTCTGGTGAGGACCACAAAGGATGCAAATTGTTGGTGACTTCCAGAGATCTTAATGTGCTGAACTTGATGTTGGGTGTGCAGAAGGTTTATAGACTCGAGGTTCTGTCCGAGAGTGAGAGTTGGAACTTGTTTGAAAAGAAGGGAGGGGATGCTGCCAAAGATGACACCATTCAACCGATAGCGAAGAAAGTAGCTGAAAACTGCTTTGGTTTGCCCCTTTCGATTGTGACAGTGGCCGAGGCATTAAAGAATAAGGATTTATATGCTTGGAAGGATGCATTGGAGCAGTTAACCAGTTTTGAACTTGATGGATGTTTTTATTCCAAAGTGCATTCTGCTATAGAGCTAAGTTATGAAAATTTGGAAAGTCATGAACTCCAAACTTTCTTCCTCCTTTTGGGTTCATTGGGAAATTATTATAGCATCAAAGATTTGTTAGCATATGGATGGTGCTTAGGTATGCACAAGAATGTTGATTCATTGGCAGATGGAAGAAACAGACTTTACAAATTGATAGACAACCTGAGAGCAGCGAGTTTACTACTTGAAGGTGAAAGATATCAGGTTGAAGCTCTGCGCATTGTTCGAATTGTGGCTGCTGCAATTGCATCCAGAACCAAACCATTCTTTTCTATGCAGAGAAACACTGAATTGAAAGAATGGCCTAGAATGGATTTCCTTAAAAATTGTCAGCATATGTTTTTGGATTGGTGTTATATCAATGAACTTCCTGAGAAATTAGAATGTCCAATGTTGAAGATACTGCAACTTAGTAGTCAAGGTAACTATTTGAAACTTCATGACAATTTCTTCGTCGAGACGAGAGAATTGAAGGTTTTAACTTTAGGAGGTCTGAATTGTACACCGTCGCTTCCTTCCTCTCTTGGTCTCTTGACAAACCTCCAGGCATTGAATCTTTGTAAATGCATGTTGGAAGACATAGCTGTTGTTGGAGAGCTCAGACATTTAGAGATTCTCAGCCTCGAAAAATCTGAGCTTATTGAAGAACTTCCTGCAGAAATAGGACAATTAAGTCATCTAAGGCTTCTAGATTTGACTGATTGCTCAACACTAAGAGTTATTCCCCACAACCTGATATCAAAACTCACAAGCTTGGAAGAGCTCTACATAGGGAACTGCGATATTCAATGGGAGGTCTGGGTATGCAAAAACCAAGGAAATAATTCAAGTCTAAGTGATCTTGGGAGTTTGCATCACCTAACATCTCTGAATATTCATATCAATGATGCATCAGTTTTCCCTAGAGACATGCTTGCCCTTGGGAAACTACATAGTTACAAGATTTCGATTGGGAAAGGATGGAAATCCTTAGAGGTGGAGTCCGGGTTTTCTGAAGCTTCGAGAGTATTTAAGCTTAATCCAAGCATGGATACAAGAATACTTATGGATTATGGGATCAAAATGCTGATGAACAGAGCTGAAGATTTGCATCTTGCTGAATTGAAGGGTGTCAAGGAAGTACTCTATGAATTGAATGATGACGGATTCTCGATGTTGAAGCATCTTAGTATCCAAAATTGTGATGATATTCTGAGCATTATTGGCCCGATAGAGTGGGCTCATCGCGATCATGCCTTCCCCAACTTGGAGTCATTGAGCCTTCAGAATCTGAGTAACCTTGAAAGAATATGTAGTGGCCCTCTTCCAGCACAGGCCTTTACTAAACTAAACGTTGTCAAAGTAAAAGGCTGTCATCGGATGGAGTTTGTTTTCCCTCACTCCATGGTTAAACACCTCTCTGAACTTCTTGAAGTTGAAATTTGTGAATGCAAATTCATGACCAAGATTGTGGCTGAAAAGATAAAAGAGCAGGATGACGGTGAAACCGATAAGATTCAGTTCCTTAAAATGCGTTCTCTTACGCTTGATTGCTTACCTTCCTTTCTTAGTCTCTCTCCGGAGCCTCGAATTGATGGTACTAATAACAACAACAGTTCATCCATTCAACTTTTTACTGAAAAGGTAACAATTAATAGTAAACTCTTGACTTGAACACATTATGTTTGTTAAGCTTGTGTTTGAAAATATTACTGTCTATCTTTCTTGATACCCGTAGAGAGGCATAGAACACTCGAATGAACAATAACATACTCTAAACTGGAGTGAAACAGTCTTAATCTAATGAAGTCATAACACAGCTCTTGATGATATATTTCTTGCTTACATAGATAGTTTCATCCTATAACGCCATTAATTTTGCATAGAAAAACATATCGACTATGATTTGTTTAGGCTGAAACAAAAATATTTGATAAAGGAAAGGTGAAAAAAAAAAATTGCCTCTCTTAAAAGATGAATGTGTATGTGACATGAGATTTCAGTTGCAAACTCAATCAACATGTATTACTTGTTTTCACATATATAAACAGGATGTCTTTCTTTTGCTAGAGATAATTATACTATAAATTCTAATTTCTCATGGCAATGATCATGTTTATAGGTTGAATTTCCAAATTTGGTGACCCTGAAGTTGTACTCAATCAATGTACACAAGATATGGGATGACAAACTTTCAGCACAAACTAGCTTTCAGAATTTGACAGCATTGACGGTAAACGGTTGTGAAAGGTTGACATATCTTTTTTCATACCATGTGGCTGGAAAACTTGTCAAGCTCCAACATCTTTTAATTAATTCATGCAAACTAGTAGAGCATATATTTTCCCGAGATGGAAACACAGGCAACCTTTGTCATGCTAGAAAATCTGTTCCTACTGAAATGGTGAGCATTTCTAATTGATTGAACTTGTTCCTTTTTAATTGATTCGTTAGATTCGTTAGGTGATACTTTGGCCAAATATATCAAATAATTTAATGATTTTTTACTATCAACTTCACATTAAGACAAAATGGTCAGATGATAATTCAGTCAAATATGTCAAATAATCTAACAGTTTTCTATTATCAACTTAACTGCACGTGAGTCTCTACCTGCCACTGTGAATCTTATGGTGAATCTGACATATGTTACTAATTGCATGATGTAGGTTCCGATTTTCCCAAACTTGGAGACTCTTGTGATCTCTGAAATGGACAACTTGAAGTCAATATGGCCAAGCCAACTCCCTCAAAATTCCTTTGGAAAATTGAAAAAGATGGAAATCACAAGCTGTGGCAACATCCTGAACGTGTTCCAGTCTCATGTACCAGACAAATTACTAAGTCTGGACTCATTGGATGTATGGTACTGCGATGCACTTGAAGTTGTATACGAAATAGAAGGTGGAAATCAAGAAGTGCTGGACATTCAGTTGAGATCTTTATCTTTGGGCCATTTACCAAAGTTGAAGCATTTATTGAATAAGGATCCTCAAGGGTGTATAAGGTTTCAAAACTTGTTTATGGTAAAAGTTACCACATGTCAAAGCTTGAAGCATGTGTTTCCACTCTCTATGGCAAAAGATCTTCTGCAACTCGGGGTCCTTGAGATAAGTGATTGCGGGGTCGAGGAAATTATAGGAAGTGAACATGGAGAAGTAGGGGAAGAGCAAGAGGCACCTCTTGGCCTTGTCTTCCCAAAATTAGGCTCCATAAAACTTTTGAATTTGCTGGAACTTCGATGGTTTTGTAACGAGAATCACCACTTCAGATTTCCATTGTTGAATCAATTATACTTGGTGGAGTGTCCAGCAATGGAGACATTCTCCCGAGGTATCTTAAGGGCATCAATCCTTAGAAGGATATATTTGACTGAGAAAGGAGATCAATGGCACTGGGAAGGTGACCTGAACAGTACCATAAGTAAAATTTTCAGCAAAGGTAAATCTAATCCCAATTCATGATTTTTCAGGAAAAAATTATGTTAAATTTCTTTTCCCTAATATGCATTTGTTATGTGATACGTTATGTTTTTGTGATTATACAGATTTCCAATCAGAACCAAGCACTTCATAGATGTGGGAAGGCATAAGAATTTCTTGGCTACTGCACGTTGAAAGAGTGAGAGAGCTCCTTTTACCACAAATAGTCAGTTATCACTTATCACTTATCACTAATCCTTTCATCCAAGAAGTGCTTCAAAGAAGATCAAAACATGAGCTAGTACATCGTTTTGTCATGCTAGTGAAGTAGTTAGTTGGTTAAATGGATGAAGCTGATGTGGACTGTTTCTGTTAGTTAGTTGTTAACAGTTAGTTGACTACTTGCTGAGTAAGAAATCAGTTAGTTGCTCAGCTCCTAGTTTCTATTTATATAGTCTGATACAACTCTTTTGTAACTAATTTTTGCATTCTTTCAAAATATCTGAAGAATGGCATTCATTCTGCTAGTATCATTGATTTGCTATAACAATTAAACTATTCTTTTTCAAAAAACTTTGTATGTCTATTGTTGAGGGTTAATTTTTATATAATTGTTTTCATTTTTTTGACAATGTTAATTAGAGGGAAAGTACAAAGTACACACAATCTTTGTGCAGAATGGTTACATGATGCATCCCTATCTAATAGAAGAGTTTGAAATTATGATATCGTAGGAGCATGAGTTAGAACATACCCAAATCTATGTCAATGAATTATTAGTTACTGTTATTCTTGATTTGTCATATTCCTTTGATGAGTTAGAACATACCCAAATCTGTGTCAAAGTTACGTTGTCTGTAGTAGTAATAAGTTTCTATTTCTAGGTGATTTTACTGTTCTCCAATGATTTTTTCCTCTGCTCTCTTCTTTCTTTCTTTTCACTTTCTCATTGATGGCATAGACAAGAATGGTTAAGTTTAGTATAGGATCTTTTAAAAAGTTTAACCTCCATTTTTCTATTCTGAAGAGAGAGGAGACAGATACGTTTTTTATATTTAAACTCCCACTAATTCAATTTTTTTAGCAACAAACAGCATAATTTAACTTACTATTGTTAGAATTAGTTTTATTAATTATATGACTATATTATTACTTTAATAAAATAACTTTACATGGTAAAATTATGATTTTTCTTTTTTTTTTTTCACTTTAGTACAAGTGTACAACTCTAATTCAGATTCTAGTATATATATACTAGAGTATTTTACCGGTGCAAAATGTACGGGTAATTATAATAAATAAAATATTTAATATTATACATATTAATGTTAGATGTATATCAAAATCAGCTATTAATGTATAATACGCATTGAAATATTAAATACACATTAAAAATAAGTTAAATTACATAAGTATTTTGTATTTCAATGTGTATTATACACTGATGACTGAGTTAGTGGCTGATTTTAGTGTACAAATAAAATTATTCTTAAAATATATGGACTAAAATTAAGAATTATTAAATTTTGAAAAAGATAAAATAGCTTTTTTTTTACTAGATTAATAGATAGTGTGGTATCTTTTAAAAATTTTAAATTATTTTAATATTTAGATTATTCATATAATTTAGATAAAATGCTTTTATATATATATATATATATATATATATATATATATATTGGAATTTTATACTTATCCAAGTTAATCATTTTAATATATTATTTTAATATTGTAAAAGTAAATGATAAATGACGTTGCTGTCTTGCTGATATTTTTAATAAAAAGTAAGGGTGAATTTAATATAAGATAAAGGCAAGAAAAAATATTGGTCATCTAATATTTGTGATACACAATAAAATATATAATTTATAAATATTATAAAATTAATTTAAATAGATAAATATTTATTATTTTTAATTTAAAAAGATTGTTAATATGTATATTATTCATGCGTGCGAAACATGCATGATTGGAATTATTTATTTATAATTTATTTATAAGTTAACACTATATACAAATTAAATATTTACAAAAAGAATGGTTGGTAAAATTTGATTTTAAGAAACATCGATGATTTTGTCACAAAATTTTAAAAGAATTATATCTTTTTGATAAATAATTAATGCTAGAAAAAACAAAAAAAGTAGATTACGTATTTTATTTTTATTTCTATAACTTATATATTAATTTAAAAATGTGATCAATGTTTTGTTAGGAGAAAATTGTATACCCCCATTATTGTACCTATCCAAAAGAAAAAATACATAATAGTAGTATGTACTTCATTTGTCTACACTTCTATTTATGAGTTATATATATATATATATATATATATATATATAATTTCAAAAAGTTAATGTTTATGAATTTGATATTTCTGGGTAAAAATGACTTCGTCAATAAATTTAAAATAATTATACCTAAATTGGGTTCATAATATAAAGCCAAAAAAATATATTATTATTTTCTTTTCTCTAGAATTCATGCCAATTTAAAATAAAGTGATAGTGGTCAATTTTCAGTTCAGATAAATTTTTATACAATTCTTTTAGTATTTTTAATGTTTATTTTAAACTACATTTATTTTATTAACTTTTATTGATTTATGATTAGAAAAAGTAGTACACAAATTTTAAAAATAAATAGTTGTAATGACATCAATTAAATGTGCTTTTAATTAAAAACATATCAAATTTTATATTTTCGATTTTAACAAATATATTCAAGTCATGTTTTTTATCGATTACTTTGATTAAATTCACATTTGTAAAGAGAATATTATTAAATATCATTTTGTTAAAAAATTGAGAAAGAGATTAGTTAAGTAATTATAAATGGATTTATTAATGATTAAGAAAATAATAAATTATTGATGACAAATAATGAATAAAAGATGAGAGTGAAAAATGAAATAAAAAATTAGACAATAAAACTAAAGTGACTAATTAAAAGAAACTAATCAAGTATACATTACATATATTGATATAATTTCATTTTATTTTTTAAAATAGTTATCCAAACATTTTTTGGGGGTAGAAAGTAGATGATATTTAGAAGAAAGAAAAACTTTGAAATAATTGATAACAAAAAGTAATGAAAATGTATATTCTTACAATTTAATTTAATTTATTAATCACATTATTTCAAAATAATCGCGAAAAAAATTTTTTTAATTAATTCTTTAATTATCTCAATTAAATTTTTAATGTACAATTACGTTTTTCATATATTTTATTTATAAAATCTTTCTTGTAACAAATGTTTCAAAAATATGAAATATTTTAAAAAATAATTTCATCTTTATGTCTTCCTTTTATTTATATATTAACTATTAACTAATGATTAATTATTTTCTTAAATTAATTTCTTAAATTTATTCAATTTCTTAAGTCAAATTTATTATTAGATTAAAGTTTTCCTATTTTTATAAAATTAAACTAAAATTTTGTTTTAAATATTTTTGTGAGTATATAAATATATTTAAATTGAATTTTAAAAATGGGCTACTCCTTAGTAGACTTTGATCTTATAGACTTATTTTATAAGAAAAAAAGAATTTAATAATTTATATTATATTATGTATAATGTATATTATATGTTTGGTATAATTCATTATACATATACATATATATATAATATTTGAATTTTTTCAAAAAAATTTGTGGAGATGACACATCATCAAATCCACTATGTTAATGTGTGTGTTTTTATATATAAAAAAAAGTAACATTAGAAGATATATAAATATATATATATGGTAGACATCTGTACACACTATTTAGCAATACGAAAAATATAAATATTAGCACAAAGACATAAATTATTTTGTGTGTTACTAAATAATGCGTA